>JAYMTA010006718.1:0-10160 GCA_036897625.1 Pelargonium cotyledonis
ATTTTAATTTTTTTTAAAAAAATTTAAAAATAAAATAATCATTTCAGTTATTTATATTTAAAAAATTATTTTTTAAATACTATATCAACGCTGATTAATAGAATATCTTAAAATTTAGACGGTAGGAAATATAGCAGAATACAATTTTTATTTTTGGACTACCAAGTAATAACTTTCATCAGACATTATCCGTGAAAAAAACCTGAAAGTTCAGGAATTCTGGGGATGTATTTCCTTTCGCAAAAACAACGCATACAAACAAAACAACCAGACACAGCTCAAGATCTCCGAGACCTCTCTCTCTCCACTTCCACTTCTCTGTGAAGCAGATCTTGAGCGGCGTCGTCAATGGAAGCTCCGTGCACGATTCTGGATTTCGAAATCGATCTCTGCTGATTGATCGGTCGCTTCAATCCACATCCATTGGTTAATGCGTCGGAGGTGAATACTGCGTTTTCCTGCTCCCGATTACTCGTTTCATGGACTCCATCTTCTGGACACAAACTGGCGTCCCGGACGCTTCGCATTTCCTCGTCGCTGTCTACTTCGCTTTCGCCTTCGTCGCAATTAGGTTTATTCTCGACAGATTCATCTTTCGGGTATGAGATCTTTTCTTTGGATTTTCGTCTGCTGGAACTTGGATTTACCATTGTTGCAAAGATTTGTAGAGATTGACACTTTTTAGAATTATAGAAATGTGAGAATGTAAGGTAAAATTATGTAGCTGAGAGTTTGGTGCCTTTGCTTTAGCTTGACCTTGAACTTGCATATTGATGTTCATAATCAAATAATCTAGGGCTAGGAGTGTTCTGTGGAGGAGTGTTATTTCCATATAATTGTTAGTTCAGCATTGATAGCTTGCATCTTACTTGTCAATGAGATTAGGTTTTCCCAAACAAAAATATAACGGGTGTCTGTCTGAAGGGGAACCTGTCCAATCTAAATCTTTTTACGCAACAATCTGTGTATGACATTTTGTTCTCGTAAAGCATTTTTTTTTGGGAGGTCCTTTAATGTACTGTGAACAGCTGCTTCTCGATGGCTATTAGAACTAGAAAGAAGGAATTGACTTGCCACACTAACTGAGAATGAGGTGTCTAGTTGGGTGATGGTAAGGTCAGTTTACCATTTGGTCATCAACACCTCTCTAGATGTGTAAGTAGCTCCCTCTGTTTCAGTAAAAGCTTAGTGTTTACAATTATTCATTCTTGTTTAATTCAAAATATCTTATACAGTTTCTTTAAGAGATGACTATATCAGATTTTGATTGAGCATCTAGTGCCCCGAGAAAGTATTTGTGAGGTCCCATGGGGAATTCCATTTTTCCAATTTTAATGACATAACATTGGAGGTGGATTCCAATATGCACGAGTGTTCTACACTTCTACCTTGTGTGTGACTGTGAGTTTAATAGGAAGCATAATAGGATATTCATTGCATGCTCTAGTTTAGCTACTCGTGAAGTTTCTTGTCATATAGTTTTTATAAGGTAGAGTATAGGAAATGGTATTGTATAAAGAGCTCTGGAAAGGCTAGTGGGAACATTTATGTGCCAGGAAAAGGAAGAATGGGATTTATCTTCCTACATGTTCTATCCTATTACTATTCTAAAAGGAGTAAAAACAATTGTTTGGCTCCTAAAATCTTCTGACCCACATAGAAGGATCTTTATTAATATGCATGCATGCTTTTGATTATTAATTTGAATTTGCAAGCATCACGGTTCATTGGTGATTTGCACCTCCTCCTTTGATATCTGTAGACTTTACAATTGTTACTCGTTATAGCAATAAAATACTTCATCTGTCCAGAACGTTCCAAAGTGAGTGTCTTGTATTCCTTTTTTGGAGAAAGCAGTAAGTTAGTGTAGGACATGCCCCTTTGTACCCCCGACTTGTTTCTGTTGTAACAAACTCAAGGCCAAAGGCTTCTAACTAACTTATTATAAAGATATGTAATTCATGTGTTATTAACTTCCTAAAAATGAAAGATGACACTCATTTTGGGACAATTTTTAGAGAAACAAAACACTCATTTTGAGATTGAGGAAGTATTTGAAGATGTTTTTTCCACTTTTTGATGAAGTAACATATATTTTGCTAATAATCTGGAGTTTATTTATAAGTTATTTGTTATTTTGCATTTAAATCTTCTGCCCTTACCTAAATAGTTACGAGTCTGAGCTCAAACCAATTTTAATGAACAAGATTTTGGTTTCTTTGATATATGCTCGCCTTATTCATATATCATGTTTTGTTCCTGTTATTACATGTTTATTTTCTCGCAAGTGTAAAAGAGAGATAGGTAACCAGTTTCATTTTCATTGATTTATTTCTTCTTGTCTAATTGTTCTTTACATCCTTCTAGAGGTTGGCCATCGGGTTGTTAAGTAATGGAGCTGCTCCATTGAAGATTAATGAGGCTACACATGCTAAGATTGTAAAATGCTCGGAGTCTATGTGGAAGCTAGCATACTATGCTACTCTTGAAATATGGGTTCTCAACATCACATACCATGAAACATGGTTCAGAGATATGAGAGGGTATTTTAGAGGCTTGCCAAATGACGAGTTGAAGTGAGTAAATCATGTACTTGAACTTCTAATCTGACTACTGGATAGCTGAATTAAATGTACTGGGTTAATGATCAATTGATGAATTCTTTTGATTTTATTGTGTCTACGTGCCTGGCTTTAGTTTTAACATGGATATATTGTTTGTCTGCGAGTTCCTCGTTGCCATCTTTCTGTTACAGGGCAGGGTTAAACTGGAAAAGTTGTTTCTACACCCAGATATATAGAATGACATTGCACAGAAGGATCTTGTATAGTTAGATGCTACTAGACTTGGCAGCAAAACCAATCTAGGGGCTTATCATTACGAGGAATTCAATATTTACAAATATATGTGCTGTGCCTTTTGTAGAATGGCCAGAGCACATTTCTTTTTGCACTAGATATGCATAAACCCAAAATAAGTTTTGTTCTCTTTTCTTGATCACAAATTCTGTGTCTGATAAAAACAGCTGATTTTTCTTTCCAATCATACTGTTCACTGTCCATCTTTCTATTTAAAAGAGCTTGGTATTCTAAGATTTACACTCTCTCTTCTCTTTTGTGCAAAATAGATGATCAACATTCATTCATTTCCATATTCCTTTTCAAATGGTGCATGTCCAAGGAGGATTTCACTCGTTAATATTTTTTTAGGGAGGTTCATGATCCATATAGAGATGCAAACCATTTAACTCCTGTCTAGCATATTAACATATGATATCGTTGTTTGTCAAGTATACATGAATGTATCAATTTGAGTTTCTTACTCCTTTTAAATGATGTTCCATCTACTTTTTAGTTCTAGTCCTTTGTCCTCAATCATAAATTGTCGTTTCTTTTGAATGGGAATAATAGGTTTGATGAACTTCCTGTATGCATTACAGTTGATAGCACTATAAAATTGTTGTAACTGACTGTATCTTTTTCTTACTTCAGGCTTCCCCTAAAGCTTTTCTACATGTGCCAATGTGGGTTCTACATCTACAGCATTGCAGCCCTCCTCGCATGGGAGACTCGAAGAAAAGATTTCTCCGTGATGATGTCTCATCATGTAATTACAGTTATCCTGATTGGTGTTTCATACATTACAAGGTAATATCTATATATCCTGCAATTAGACTAAATTATCAAGTACTGAACATTGGGAATATCTCAAAGTTAGATGCATGTAACATTTGTTACTGGGTATTTTTTCGTTTCTTTCCTTTTTCTCTTTGTATCATTATTCAATTTTTTTTATTAATGATTTTAGAATATAAATGTGTTTTAGTAGTTAGTGTTTTAACATTGGGCTTTTGCTTCATTCCAGACATAACATTAGTCAGATAGTTATATCTCCCCATTCTACTTTCACTGCCCACTATACTAAAAAAGGATGCCAAAATTATATTCTTTTCCTTTTGATAAAAGAATTATGTACGGATTACCAATAAGTTGTTTAGATGAGTTAGTCATAACCAGTTGTACAAGGGTTTATGGGAAAAATCAAGCACTAATAAATTTATCTTTAATGTTTGCTAGAAGTCTAATGTGACACTTATTTTGGGACAAATGGAGTAATAATATCTTTATTTTTATCCACTTGGTACAAGCTTTCAGTCAATCAGCAATGAGTACCATTCAAAATGATTGTTGTGAAATGTTTCTATGAAAACACTAGAACTTTGCTTCTCATTTCAATCATTTAATGTTGTCACCATCGTAATATTCTCTTTATATTTTATATCTTTTCAATCAAATTGTATGTGATCGATAATGGTTGGGTCTTTACTTTGTACTTCATAATCAGTATTTGTGTTTGACTTCTAATTTCTCTTGCATTTTTTATATTTGCTGTGTTGAGTTAAGATTTTTTGGTGTTTCACATGAAGGGATTTCGGGGACCATCTTCTAGGTTCTGAATAATTGTTGGTGGTGTTTTTGCCATAATATGCCTGGTTGGTAGTATTACTTAATTGAGAATGTGTGTGTTTGCATGCTTTGACGAACCCAATGTTATAATGTATTTATTATTTCTCCGAACTCATTTCATAGCTGACTTCACATTTCTTGGTGTCTTGATCTAATGTAACTTTCGTCATAGACAGGATATTTGATTAATGAAAGCAATGTCCAACTGAGGATTAAAAACTATTCATCATGAAAACTTCCTTATTATATTATTAAGTGCCCATAATTTCTTCTCAAAAAAAAAAAAAAAGTTCCCATATGGCGTTGACATGCTAAGTTGACTTTTACAAATGAAACACTGGGCTCTTGTGAGTCTACTCCTAACCTCTCGGCTCTCAGTCATTCTATGAGAATAGGTTTCAGTGGATACAAATTTCATGTTGAAATTTTTTACACACGCAACACTTGATTTTACAGGTTCTTTCGGATCGGATCAATTGTCCTTGCTTTGCATGATGCAAGTGATGTATTTATGGAAGCTGCTAAAGTTTTTAAATATTCAGAGAATGAGCTTGGAGCGAGTGTGTGCTTTGGATTATTTGCCATCTCATGGCTCATACTCCGTCTAGTAATCTTCCCCTTTTGGGTTATAAAAGCTACAAGGTTTGTCCCCACGGTGAATAATTCGATTTCATTCACTTAGATTGTATGTTGATCTTTTTGTGGATTGTTTTTTGTTTATAAATTTATATTCTTATCATTTCATTTTGCAGCTACCAACTTTGTGAGTTTTTGGATCTGCAGACCAATCCCACATTGTTGTACTATGTTTTCAATACAATGTTACTGACGCTACTTCTGTTCCATATATACTGGTGGGTTCTTATATGCTCAATGATCACGAGACAGCTAAAAAATAGAGGAAAAGTTGGAGAAGATATAAGATCTGGTAATTCATTTAGAACTGTTTTGACAGTTGAGCTTAATGCTTGTTTTCGGATATCTAATAATTATCTTCCTCTGCTAAACATGCTCCTCTCTACTACTATTTGAAGAATGCCATTTTCAAACACGAATTAATAAATGTGTTTGAGAGCGAAAGGGATGGCTTGTTGTTTTGTTTCCTATAAGGTCTGCTCATGAGTTTTTCTGTGCATATAAATGCAGATTCAGAAGACGATGAGTAGGTGTAGACGCAGATTCAAAGCCTCCTTTGGGTTTTCATCGATGTTGGTAGCCCCGGAAGATTTCCAGATTTATTTGACTCTTAGATCAGTCTTCACACTCCATTAGTTATCTCCAGACTGGGAACAAGAGTGACAGATTTCCTTTCAATTCTAAATTTTGCTTACAATTTTTGTTAGGAGCAGTGGAGATGAGAAGATGGTATGTGTTTGTTGATTTTGTGTTGTATAAATAATAGGCAAATTGATGTATAATTGTTTTCTGTGATTAGACTGTTGTTTGGAGCTTAATCTTTACATGGAGAACTGAATTGGTAGAAGAAACCATAATTTGGACCTGAATCTGCGGCCACCCAAAACTGATTCTACCAAACTTTTGGGTTGGATTGGATCGGGCAAAGCCATTAGTTAACTGATTTATGTCTACAAAGTGAATTCCGATGTGATTTGAAATTTGAACGAATCTAAAGACTTTTTGGATCGGATTCGGGTTAGGATAAACCGAACCGATACGATAGTAGTGGTAGGTGGTCCAACTAACAAAAAAACTAACTGAGCTGTTAGCGTTGTTAATATTGGATTTGGTAAGTTGTGTGATCTGTTGGATTGAGTTTGATGGATGTTTCCTGTTTCCTTGTTAGTTCTTATTCAGTCAATCATTGGACTTGACCCATCCCATTTTGACTTTTTTGTTTTGTCCATGGTTTGCTTTGCCTTTAACAGGAACATCCTTTGACTTTCTCAGGTTGTAGCCAGCTGTCTTTTAGTGTTCAAATTGAAATGGATGATGTCATTTTATACGTATGTCATGACCTCACATGCTATGCTAGTCTTTTTCAATCAATAATTTTACAGTGAAAAAACACGTGAATGTCACGATTACTACTATTATTTATTTTTTTGTTTCAGGTGTTTTCATAATTCATCAAACTATTTACACATTAATTATGTGCTTATTAGGATAATTGCTTTTCATCAATGAAAAATAATAATTGTTTCTTCATTTCTTTTCCAGGTGATATTACCATTTACTACTATCTTAATATTAGTGACCACACCTAAAATGATTGAAATAATCAAAATTATAAAATATTTCAATTCTAATCTTTATAAAGAATGTTCACCTAAAAAAAAAATAGAAAGGACAATAGTCCCTATCCGTGATTCGATTTTTTGTTTTTTTTTTGTTTTTTTATAACCACCATAGAGATTTCATTAAAACATAGCAAAGTACATAAAGACAAGGAAAAAACCATAAACATAACACCTAGCTAAATAGCAAAACAGTTGAACAAAGAACTACACTATAGCGTGGCATTTGTAGTCGCTTGGAAATAAAGTTTTCATCCGTTTTAAATTCGATATAGGAAGGAGATGAGACATGAAGACATTCCGAATAGTAGGTACTTGTCTGTCTTTTGATTTGATCTTCCCCTTTCGGTGATGACTAGCTCTAATATACCTTGTTCTTTTGTTGGCAAACATTCGAAAATCTTCAGCAGGAGTAGATACGAATTTAACATGATCACTCATATCCAAAGATTGATTGTGATTACCCATATGCATGAAGGTTGACTCCGATGGATTCACTGATTCTCCCTGCAGCTTGAGTGAATTTGCCTTCTTATCATGCGACTTCAGAGAATCGATTGAAAGACGACGATTGCCAATATGAATTTTCTTTTCCACATGAAAATTTTCTAGGCTATAAGATCTTGAACCTTTGGATTATGGGGATCGCTTCCTCCTCTTTTCTTGTTTTTCCGATTGAAATTTGATTGGATTTTCTTCGATGATAGAACTCCGATAATGTGAATGGTCATAGCCTCTAGGACTTTGCTTTGATTGGAAGAAAATTTGAACTCGAGGGACCTGCAAAACATTTTCCTGATAACCATTTGGTTGATCTTTTTGAAGCAAACGACATTGACTATGTGGGTGATGACTCCTGCAATGCCCACACACCAGTCTTTGTTTTTCCTTGCGAAGCTGAAACCAAAGAGATTTTTCGTCATCTAACTTGACGAGCATACCAATTCTGTCAGCCGATTGAAGAGCCCTTGGATTCTGTAAACCCAGACACGATGTTTCATCATTCTCTAAATTACGGCCTATATCCTCTGACACTTTATGTTTGCCTAATTTGATGGAGAGATTTTTGCATTCTTTCTTTAATCATGATGATACAATAGTAAACATACCACACTACTAACTTCTCTTTAATTTTTCTTAAAATAAAAAGGAGAACACTCATTTTGGGACGGATGGGGTATATGGTATCATGTCATTTTGTATGATAAAATGTTATGCAAATTTTAAAGAAAAAATATAATTTTGTTCTTGAATTATGGTGTTTTGATCTAATTTGGTCTCTAATTTTTTGTGTAACCAAAACTAGTCCTTAAACTTTCGTGTTTCGATTTAGTTTGGTCCTTGAATTTTCTTTTGACCCTAAATGGTATCTGAACTTTCAGACATTGACCCAATTTGGTCTCTAAACTTTTGATATAAACTCTAAATTTGATCATTTTTTGGTCAATATGTGACAGTTCATGGACTAAATTCAATCAAAACAAGAAAGTTCATTAAATTATTTCAATTAAAAAAAGTTGAATGACTAAATTGAGTCAAAAGACCAAAGTTCCGGAATCAAATTGAGTCTCTTACCAAATTCAAAAGAGGTGACACTTTTTTTTAGAGTGTTTGGACAATCTATAAGACTCTTGCAAGACTTTTTGACACACGAGTTTGGTGACTCGTGCACCTCCCACAACAACTAGTAGAATATTTGATAGAGTTTTGCCCTTGTTTTTGTTATGATTGATGACTAAAACAATACTAAAACAAATCAAACTCCATAAATCGTTATTTAATTTAGATTGACGACCGCATTGTTGGTGGACTCAAATGAGATATCAGTCGACCTCATGAATATCCATGCTTGTATGCACTAAAAGTTTACCATTTAGATGATTAGATCGACCGTCTGGAATGGTTGGCGGATGGCTAAGGAGGAAGCTAGTAGATTTGTTTCTCCTATGTTGCTCCATGTACCAGTACCAAGCTCTTCAGCTATAGGGCAACAAGTCGATGGCATAGTTGTTGATAGATGGTGTCCTCCTCCTCCGGGCATTGTTAAAGTTAATTGTGATGGTGCCTGTTTCGAAGCGGAAGGTCGTGTTGGTGTTGGTTGGGTTGTGCGGAATTGGAGGGGTCAGGTTTGGGGTGGGGCAGGAGAGATTGGGATGGTTTATCGGAAGCAAGGGTTGTGGAGGCGATGACGATTCAGGAAGCTTTGTCATGGATTTTTATAGAGGTTGATTCGAATAGGTCGTTGAATCCGATTCTTTATTAGTTATTGATGCAATACAGACTAGAGGAGAGGATAACAATGCATGTGTTCTGATTTTAAATGACATCCGTGATCTTTCAAATTATTTTACTAGTATCCGTGTTACTTATGTTAGGAGATCGGCTAATAATGTGACCCATGCTTTGGCAATATCATCTAGGTCGGTTGATTTGAACTGTTGGTTGGGTAATTCCGACCCGTTGTTTATTTCTGATTTGGTGTATGCTGATTATTGATTAATGTAATGGTTTATATATTTACAATTCAACACTTTTATAGAATAACTTTCTTTTTTGGAACAATTTAATTTAAATTTATTTCATGGTTAGTTTTTTTTCTTGAGAAAATTACACGTATCTTTCCTCTTAAATAGGCTTATTACACATATCTTCTATAAAGATCATGATGTTACTTTTACCACCCCTGAAGATGTCATTTAATGTGTAATTCACTTTTTTCGTCAAAATTAATGGAATATTTCAAATTTTAAGTCATGTGCCCTGCACATGACCACTATATTTTTTGAAATTCCGAAAATACCATTCACTCTATTACTCTTCTTCTTCATCTAGAACATGTTCATTATGTTCCGCCGGAAAATTCATAGCTTGGCCAGAAACTTCATAGCATTGCCGGAAAACTCATATTTTCACCGGAAAACTCATAATTTCGCAGGAAAATTTAATTTTTCCGGCGAGTTTGTATGTGAAATTACCATTTTACCCTCACATTTATTAAAACATCGTTAATTTTTTCGAGAAGACGCCGTGGTGCTCGACGACATTTGAAGCCAAGAAAAAAAAATTTACATCTCAAGATTAAACCCAAATCCCAAATTCCAATTAACAGATTCATCAATACAACAAGGTTTCCAATCACTCTTCTAATCATCTCTAGCCACAATCTTGATCTTTTCAGTCTGTTGTTGCTGCAAACATCACAAAACCCATAAACCAATCCAAAAGATCAACACACAACAATCATCAATTTGAATCCCACATTGCAATAACTTCAAAAAATAAAATAAAAAGAGTGAAACTAAATAGTTTTAAAAATCGTACCTTTTTCCATAGCTCAGTGTGGTCCTTGCAGAACCCAGCAACAACAACGCCTTTTTTCCTTCCTTCTCTGTACTCAATACACAGATCCTCCTTCAACCCACAAGTGACATGAAAAGAC
>JAYMTA010006719.1:0-10159 GCA_036897625.1 Pelargonium cotyledonis
CGATTCCCTACGTCGTCCCTGCCGAGCTCGAGCTCCACCTTCCGAATGGAACGACTATATAATGGAGTAAGGGAAGAGAGAGAAAGTTGTTGAGATCTGTGTAGTGTTTCTTCTTCCTCTGTATTTCTTTTGTTATCTTCCTGCATTTTCTATTCCCAGAACTTGTAACCAATTTCCAGTGTTAGATGGTTAGTATTGGTTTACTCGTAGTAAATAAAATTGCCATGGACGCTCGTTTGAGCTGAGGCTTTACAATTCTGAGCTGTGTTGATTTCAATTTCCAGTTTAATTGCTCTGTTACTTTTGGTCATTCCATTTTTGGTGCTTTCATTCTCCTCTCGCCATGGGAAACCCACCAACTCATGGAGATTGTATTAGGGTGTTGGAGCTCGGACAAGAACAGGTACTCAGAGAAATCACTGAAATCAAGCAACAACAACTTGGGATGGAGGCAAAATTAGATCAGATTTTGGCATCTATGAATGCAAATCTGAAATAGAAACAACCACAAATTCCTGCGGAAATGACTCCATCTGCTTCGATTTCTTAGGAATTCAGTCAGATGCAGATCCCAAATGGTTTCACTGATAAAAATGCAGTGTACTTTCCAAAGTTCACTGGCTAGGACCCCATCGAGTGGCTTGCTTGAGCTGAAGCTTATTTCTCAATCTATAGGACACAGGAGTGGAGCAAATTTATTCTGGCTGAAGCAAATATGGAAGGTTCTCTAATAAATTGGTTTCAAAGCTCTCGGAACATGAATCACTTCTTTGATTGGAGAGGATTTTCTAGAGCTCTAATTTATCAATTTGGACACTCTGAGTTTGATAATCCCAGAAGGAACTTATTCAAGCTACAACAAGGTAATAGCACTGTTGCTGACTTTTACTTTCTATTTTGCTTATATTTGAACATGAGTGAAGGTTTATCTGAATCCATGGTGATAGATGTGTTTATTAGAGGTTTAAGATCTAAAATTCAAACTGAGTTAATTGCTACTAAGCCTATATCTATGTCCATGGCCATTGGTTTGGCTAAACTTCATGAAACTAGGCTCAAAAACTCTAAACAACCTTCACTCAAACCCTATACCAGACCATACCAGCAACCAGCTGTATTACCAACTCCCAACATCAAATCCTTCTCACCAAAATCAGTCATTGAAAACACTAGAAGCCTTACACAAACTAAACTCCAGAAGAGAAGGGAGAGGGGTCAGTGTTTCACATGTGATGAAAAGTATTCTTATACCCATAATTGTCCCAATAAGCCTAAATACCTACATATTGACATGACTAAGGAAGTGCAGGACAGTGAGGAATTGTTTCTGGATCATTCTAACCATGCTCCATCAGAGCCACTACCTATTCAACCTGATAATCCAAATTAACCAAGGCTCTCCAATTTTGCTCTAGGGGGAGGCAACAATCCAACTACCATGAGATTCTCAGCAACAATTAAGGGAATGAATATTTCACTCTTAGTGGACAATGGTAGCACTCACAACTTTTTACAACCTAGAATTGCAACAGCTCTGGGTTTACCAATTGAGCCTTGCACTGATTTTTTAGTTCATGTGGGCAATGGTCAATTTCTTAAAGCTGTGGGAGTTATTAAAGAAGCACCTATACAGATTCAGCAGCATAATTTCACTGTTCCTCTTACAGTGGTTTCTATATGGGGTGTTGATATAGTTTTAGGGGTTGAATGGTTAGCTACTCTAGGGCATTTCTTAACAGATTATAAGAAGATGTTGATAAAATTCTATCATGGGAACAAATTCATTCAGTTAGTGGGAGAGAAAACTGAGGTTAAACAGGCCCAATTTAATAATATAAAAATGATGATGGACACTCAGGCTATAGCTCAGATGTTTCTAATTCAGCCAATAGCACAACAAAAGGAGGAAGATATTTTTGAAAATTTACCTGAGGATTTGGATCCTGATCTGGCATTGCTGCTTCAGTTACACCAGCATTTATTCTGCAAACCTACCTCTCTACCACCTGTTAGAGAACATGATCACCATATTCCCTTGTTGACTGGAGCCTCACCTACAAATGTTAAACCATTCAGATATGCTCACTCTAAAAAAAATGAAATAGAGAAAATTTTCAAAGAACTTATCCAGGAAGGTCTCATAGAACCTAGTAACAGTCCTTTCTCTGTACCTGTCATTTTAGTGAAGAAAAATGATGGTACTTATAGGTTTTGCTTTGATTATAGAGATTTCAATGCTATTACAGTTAAAGACAAGTTCCCTATGCCTACTGTAGAGGAGTTACTAGATGAGTTGTATGGAGCAAAATACTTCTCTAAATTAGACCTCAGATCTGGCTATCACCAAATATTACTCAATGAGGCTGACAAAGAAAAGACTGCTTTCAGGACTCATTTGGGACATTATCAATGGCTAGTGATGCCATTTGGACTCAGCAATGCACCAGCAACTTTTCAGGCCCTCATGAATCAGGTTCTTCAACCATTTTTAAGGATGTTTGTTTTAGTGTTTTTTGATGATATATTGATATACAGCAAGTTATGGAATGATCATCTGTCACACTTGTAACATGTTTTGTCTATTATATCAACTAACAAGCTGTATGTCAAGCTCTCAAAGTGTAGTTTTGGTTTGCAATCAGTTGAGTATTTGGGTCATATTGTCTCTTAGGGTAGGGTAGCAATGGACCCTGCAAAAGTGGAAGCAGTTTTGAAATGGCCTACTCCTAAGACTCTAAGACACCTCAGGGGTTATTTGGGATTGACAGTCTATTATAGGAGATTTATTCAGGATTATTCAAAGATAGCAGGACCCCTCACAGATTTATTAAGGAAAGATTCTTTTTTATGGACCCCCTATACAGAACAAGCTTTCTTGGCACTCAAAGAAGCTATCACTAGAGCTCCAGTTTTGGCTTTACCAGACTTTTCAAAGCCTTTTGTGATTGAAACTGATGCTTCAGGGTCAGGGATAGGTGCTGTGTTATCTCAACAGGGTCATCATATAGCTTTCTATTCTCAGAAATTGTCTCCTAAGATGCAGAAACAGTCAGCCTACATCAGGGAACTTTTTTCCATTCAACAAGCAGTAAAGAAATGGAGACCTTATCTATTTGGCCATAAATTCACTATAAGAACTTATCCTCAGAGTATAAAGTCAATGTGTGACCAAGTCTTGCAGATACCAGAGCAACATGAGTGTCTAATTCAATTACTGGTCATGGAATATAAGCCAGGCAAAGAAAACATAGCAGCAGATGCTTTATCAAGGTCATTTCTGTCAATGGTTGCTGTTTATAAACCAGTTTTTGAGTTTTTGGAGCATCTCAAAACTGAACTACACAACAACCCAGATACCTTGAAGATAATGTGTCAAATACTAAAGGGTACTTCAGTCTCATCTTATTTTACTTGTAGAAATGAAATTTTATATTGGAAAGGAAAAATTTTCATACCCGGCACATCTATTATTAAGCTGCACTTGCTACTTGAGTTTCATAGCTCACCTATTGGGGGACATGCTGGTATAAAGATAACCTTTAAGAGATTATCAGAAAACTTTTATTGGGAAAAAATGTTAACAGATATGGAGAATTTTGTCAATAGTTGCTTCATCTGTCAACAAGCTAAAGCTAGTCAACAAGCACCTAGGGGTTTGCTACAACCTTTCTATATTCTCACTAAAGTTTGGTCTGACATAGCTATGGATTTTATCACTGGACTTCCTAACTCTCAAGGCAACACTGTGATCATGGTGGTGATAGACAGATTCACCAAGTATGCTCACTTTTCACATTTAAATTCTAACTATACAAGCAGCTCAGTGGCTCAGAAATTTATCCAGAATATTGTCAGGTTACATGGCATGCCTACTTCTATTGTCTTATATGAGATAAGGCTTTTATTCACAAATTTTGGCAAGATTTATTCAAGGTACAGGGTACTACTCTTGCTATGAGTACAACTTATCATCCACAGACAGATGGTCAATCAGAGGCTTTGAATAAAACTCTGGAGATGTATTTGAGATGTTTTGTAGCTGAATGTCCTAACAAGTGGGGAAATTTTTTACCTTGGGCTGAGCTTTGGTATAACACTGCTTTTTAAACAGCTGCAGGAATGACACCATTTCAGGCCTTGTATGGCAGACAACCTCTACTGATTAAGGACTACATCCCAGGGTCCTCCACAAATGATGATCTGGATAAATGGTTGATGGACAGAAATGAGATTCTAACAGTTTTGAGAGCCAACCTGAACAGAGCACAACAGAGAATGAAGCTCTACAAAGATCAGGGAAGGAAAGAGGTTTCTTTTAATGTTAATGATTGGGTATTAGTGAAATTGCAGCCCTATCGACATAACTCAGTAGCTTTGCGCAAAAATCAAAAACTGGGAATGAGATATTTTGGGCCTTTTCAGGTGGAAGCTAAAATTGGGGAGGTTGCTTACAAATTGAGATTACTTGTTGATGCTCGGATCCATCCTGTATTCCATGTATCTCTGTTTCGGGGTATCAAGGGAGATTCGACCACAGTTCAGGTTCCACCGGCACTACTGCAAGAGGTGGGCCCAGTTAAGCCTGTGGAAGTGCTAGTTTACAAGAAATTGTGGAGAGCAAATCAGTGGGTGTCGCAAGCCAAAATCCACTGGGATGATTCATTCACAAAGGATTCATGGGAAGATGTTGATGCTTCTCAGGCAGAGGTTCAAAAATTTGCACCTTGAAAATAAGGTGGCTTTCGATGGGGACGGTATTGGAATGGTCGTTAAGACCAATATGACCGTTGAGGATCAAATAGAGAAGAAGAGCCAGCCAAACAACGTCGCAAAAGGCAAGTTAAATGATGACGTGGAGAATCAAGCCCAGAACGGCATCTTTTCAATTATGAAGGAAGAAGTCGTTACTGACTTGGGAAAGAAGCCATCTGTTCACGAGGAAATGTTGCCAAAGCAATTTGCAGGACCACCAAGCCAGCTGGAGGAATTGGAGCAGCCAAGTGATTCCCTACGTCGCACTTGCAGGGCTCGAGCTCCACCTTCCAAATGGAACGACTATATAATGGAGTGAGGGAAGAAAGAGAAAGTTGTTGAGATCTGTGTAGTGTTTCTTCTTCCTCTGTATTTTTTCTATTATCTTCATGCATTTTCTATTCCCTGAACTTGTAACCAATTTCCAGTGTTAGCTGGTTAGTACTGGTTTACTCGTAGTAAATGGAACTGCCATGGACGCTCGTTTAAGCCGAGGCTTTACAATTCTGAGCTATGTTGATTTCAATTTCCAGTTTAGTTGCTCTGTTACTTTTGGTTATTCCAGCGTCCCAACCTTTTGCTTGGATGAGACTTACTCCCTCCTCTCACATTGATAATATAAAGGCTAGCCTAAGATTTAGCTATATACATACATAAAATGAAAAGTGCCAAATGATTCGTTGGTCTTCATAGAAAGATAATGTATTGTGGAAAATTTAAAAAGAATAGATGATAAGGGGGAGTGAGATAAATGGAATGAAGAGAGTGGACACAAGAAATACGTGGTTAGGCCATAAGACCTACATTCACACCCAAATGCCCAAAGAACTAAAATGTTCTCACTAACTTGATGTGTTAAGTAAAAAAACCCATATTTATATTGGGTGTAGGAGTAATGCATAATAAGAAACAAATTACATAATCAATCTAAATCTCATAATTTACTCCTATAAAATCCTACAATTAACTACACAATCAAATTAATTGATTTGCTAAATAATCAATCCCATGCTAAATAATCAATCCCATGATACATGGGAAATCAGCATATTCCAGCATGTATCAATATCATAATTTGCTACTCAGTTGGTATGACTGTTTATAAAAAAATATTACTCTTTCCGTCCCAAAATGAGTGTCTTGTTTCTATTTTTTACAAAAATTAAGGATTACTAGATAATTTAGTGTGTTTTCAATATTACTCTCACTTTCCCACCTACACCACATGTGGAGATTTACGCATGTGCATAAGTGATAAGGATAATATGGGAAAAACAATAATATAATAGCCTAAAATTAGAAACAAGACACTCATTTTGGGACAAAAAATTTAGACAAACATGACGCTCATTTTGGGACGGAGGGAGTATAATTTGCTATAACCGGTCAAGGAAATATGAGCGATGTTATCACCAAGGCGCCACGTGAACAAAGTGTCCTATAATTTACACTCAAACAATTCACAGATGGACGATATCATATATGTCGAGTTATTGTTCCTTTAAATTTCTAATATAAAGTAGCATATGGACTAAAGAGTGGCCATTAAAATGATTAAGATGAACTGTGAAAGGTCGAATTGCTCAAAAGTTGGTATAATATCTGCAAGGTCAACACTAAATGCAGAGCAACATTTGCTCTTCTATAGAGCGTTACAAATTGAAACAAAATTGATTCTAAATTATGGGAGTGCAGATGTAACAATGCAAACACCATGTGAAAGTCTGACTAGAGGGTGATATAAGACTTCAAAACAATCAATTACCTTGTAGATCTTGTCGTAGAAGACTTCTAGCAAACTACAGTTCCTGCATCTGGGCGAGACAAATAAGCACACACTAAACTCTCCAGTCTATTCAGAGGCTTTAATAGAATGAATGGACTTGCATTACTACATATATTCAAGTTCAGCAGCCCCAGCAACAACTTCTGCTACGCCCATCTTCTTTGTTGAGCTGTACATCCTCCCTTGCTACTTTCTATTCTGTCGATAAGACTTTGTATGTAATGGAACCGTCAAGGGTCTGAACAACTAGGCGATTCATGCGTACAAGCAGCAGCAAATAACATCTTCCTCTTGACCCTATAAATTTATAAAACACGAGTCACCATGGGTAGCATAAGAGTTCTACATAGGGGCACGCCATTCTCGCTGATTCTACTGTCCCCAAACGCTGGGAAAACTGGTTCCATGCTGCTATTATTTATTAAACTAAACAAAGGAATCATTATAAATAGTAGAGAAACTGATAGAATATACATACCCAACTCCAAAGACTCAATTTCATCAAGGTGGAAGAAATCACTTCCCTTTGTTTGGTCTTTTTCACTTAAGCTTGAGTTGATCTTCTCAATGGCAGCAAGCAGCTCCTGAAATCAATGAAATCAATTAGAATAATCCTCATCTTTGTCCATGAACAATCCTTTTCATACTAAATCAATGCAGTTAAACATAAAAGTACATTCTTATACCATCTTCTAAGTTCTGTTATTAAGTCTAACATTTGCATTGCCAATCTTTATAAAATAACTTATGTCTGAGTTTTAAAATTATATATGTCAAAATGCACATATAATAGACAAGTAATCACCTTGGGGGTAACTGAAACAATCATTTTGTGTTGATATGTGCACATATTGCAAAAGTTGAATCCCAAGATACATAAAGAAAGTTTTCATACCTCCCAAGATGCCAGGCTTTTCAAGTAGGAAGGAAGACTTGCATACTCATCCTCTGCAACCTCTATCACAGCTTTCGGAACTTTGACTGATTCAAGGTCACATTGTACGTCCCCTGCATTTTATCACGAATGACAATAATAGGAAATCGTTACATCTTGGCATGACTAAAGTAATGAACCTCTTAAATAGACTGCAAAAACAGAGGTAATGAACATTGCTAAGTTCTACCTTCAGTTAGACCAAGAGTCTTTGTGGTAAGTTGATCTGGCTCATCTAAGTCATATAACTGATTCTGATACCTATAGTTCAGGGGTGGATGAAGTGTAAGGAAAAATCCAGAAGGACAACATGAAACACAAGGAAATCAAGAACAATTTTATGGAATTACTTCTTTGGTTGAAGTATTGATAAATCTGGATCCCCATTGATAACATTAGCTGCAAAGAGGGAGAGTATCAGTACAAGAGAAGCTTGGGGGAAAGCACAAGCTAATAATTATAACTGACAGTTCTACCAACTAGTTTCTTTTATATGGGTTGTTTAAGCAACAAGCCTCTTCACCGGTAATTGGAATTCACAAACCTTCAGATGCTAAAGTGGCAAGACAAGCGTCGGAAAGCCCAAGATTCTTTAAACTCAGGGGCTCTTCAGATCTAAGAAGATACCAATTGTCAAGAGGTACAATAATCTTATCCCATGTAAATTAGTAAAAATGGCTCAACCCTTTGCGAAAAATAAAAACTTCTAGGACACATTTATCAGTTGCAATGCAACTAGACGGGCTTCATTCTTGCTCCCTTTGATATGAGACATTCAAATTTCAGATCACAAAGCTATGTTACAAAGTATTGTATAAGATGTGAACATCAAACTTGCAATTTTAATCAATACATTTGCTTTTTCAGACGCATTGGAGAACTAAAACTTTGACTTCATAACTAGTTAAAAATGATTAAAGAAGGATACAGTGGATCATCTTCAACACTTTTCATGATAGAGCCAGCAGCAAAAAACCCACCGTCATTAGATGGTGAATCCAATCCATCTTTCGGATGCCCAATTTGGGTTGAAAATGCAGAGCTTTCACCTTCTTCTTCAATATCAAGTTCTAGGAAAAGAAACTAAATCAGTTCCAAGATACCTGCCCTAGAATATATAAAAACACAAGTGTTCTATCTAATAAGTATGAACATGAAAAAGGCACAACACTAAATTCCAAAAGCCACATCCTATAAGCAGCAGCTCACAACAGCAGTAAAGTAGCAACGAAGGAAAATGTACCGGCCACATAACCCGAGTTCTTGAGACGATCCTCGAAATCGAGAAGATCACTTTGATTCTTCTTGAAAATTTCATTACAATGACCTAGGAGCTCCTCAAAAGATATAGTTCCAAATGACATCGATTCAAGCAAATTGAGCTCGCTACTCGCAGCTGATACCCGGCGGTTTAGGCATTGTATAAACGTGGATGAAGCAGAATCTAAAATGAATCGGTTAATATAAAATTCAAACTGTATAGATACAATTGGAATACCAAACAGTGTTTCTTTAGTAGCTAGTAACTGGAGAAGGGATCTGGAGTTAGAAATTAGGGTTCATTGTACGCAAATTTCTCAGAAACCAAACAGAAAAATGATAACAGGTTGAGAATGAAGGAGAATACCGAGAGGAATTGGGCGACGGTCGACAGATTGCTTGAGAGCATCGCAACTGGTGTGCAGATGGTTGCAGAAGAAACCCAAGGTTCTGCAGAAAGTGGAGATCGATTCTTCCATTTTCGGGCAAGGATGGTGAAACCGAAACCGCGAGTGAATATTGTTCTGAGAATCGAAGTTCAAAACTGGGAGCGGGAATAAGCAGGTGTAATTACATATTACTGCCCATCTATGACGGCCCAGAATCCATTTCTACACTTTTAAATTTCTATAACATTTTACTTCACATCTCTAATGCCCCAAAACATACGACTTACACTTTTTAGTTTCCATAACATTTTACTACTCTTTACGATGTTCTAAAACAAATAATTACAATTTCTATATTTCCATAACATTTCATTACTCACTTGTTCCAAAATAAATTAATACATCTTATCCATAACATTTTAACCCATATGACTTCATACATAAATCATGAATTTCAATGAAAGATTTCATTCATTTTTAATCATGATCTCATAAATATTATATACAAATCCAAAATATTATAAGAAAAATAAAAAAGATGAATAATAATTAGAATGACGTTTGAGTTAACTTTTTAATATTGTATTGAAATTTTAAGAGCAATAGATATCATGTGTAAACTACTGAAAACATATAAAGTTTAAATATTATGAAAATAAAAAAAATGTAGTTATTTGTTTTAAGACATCATAAATATGGTAAAATGCAATGTTTCAAAAACCGACCTGGTGAGTGAACCGGTCAGACTGTCGGGTTGGCCGGGTCAACCGGGTCAACCGGTTCACCCGGCCGGGTCGGTCTCTGTTGCATATATTTTCAGATCTAATTTTAGTTTGGCTAATAGCAATTACAAGTGCACACCACTTAATTCATAAGTATTCAGAGGACAAAAAAATTCCAAAGCTCTTAATAAATAGATGAGAAACTAAGTTAATTTTCGAAATCCAAGCTTTGATGTAAACAAAATGAGTAAGTAAGAAGAAGCACATGTGTTTGCACTAGAAAAACTAGCGGCCACCGAACCAAAACTCTCATAGG
>JAYMTA010006720.1:0-10159 GCA_036897625.1 Pelargonium cotyledonis
AGGTGTATACTTCAGGGTAGGTATGTGTAATTTTCTCTTCTAATTAATCTACATTTATCCAACTCATCACCAAAAAAATTTACACCTCAGCATCCAATCACCCACGTCAGCGTCCACGTAAGCGTGCACGTTCCAGCGAGGCACGAAACAGTCCACGTCAGAGACATTTAACTGTTAATTTGACGGTATGTAACGACATGCATCAAATTGAGTATCAAATAATAGTGTAGGTACTACATTGGGTATGAAATAGAAATGTGGGTACTTAATTAGGTACAATAAAAATTTAAGTACTAAATTAAGTACAATACCAAAGATTGGGTACTAAAAAAACCTTTACTCCAATTAAAAATACCCAAACGAATGAGGTCATGAAAGGTGATATTAATTTGTTGTGGCCAAGCCTTGTCGCGACCATGCCCCAGGTCATGGGCAGCTCCTAATAGGTATTGAAGCCCCGGCATCACCTCATAACCAAATCAAGACATGCCTATGTGTCTCAATCCATTTATTTATTGAAAGATTCATTGTGAGCTATCCAAAAGATTCTTCCAATGTATCATTTCTCTGTCTAATGGGATTCATTGGTATAGGAAGAATCCCTATCAAATAGAGATTTTTTCTGGGGGATCATATTTCGACCGCTCATCCTGTATATAAGGATTACTAGTACAAATAGCTATTTTTGAGCGCATGATTAGTGTAGTTTTCTCACAAAGGTTTCAGTCTAAATTCGAGACCATCACTTGATGAGAACGAATTGTTTGAACAAGACACGTGTCGAGATCATAATCAATTACTTTCAACTTCTAACAAAATTTAATTTAAGGAGGCAAAACAATCAAATTGACTTAATCTAGGTTATACAATAATTTATTTGACTAAAAAAAATTATCCCCTAAAATTCATGTTTTTTCATTATAATTTTTATATTTTTTTGGTCATGATTGGCCCTACCACTGGATCCACATAACCCAAATTATAATTCTTCTTGCTACGATCCTTTATACGGAACAAAATATGGCAGCAAATTTTGAAATTATAGAGAATCAAGAATGTGATGGATGCATCTTAGAGAGTTAATGGGGACTTAATTAGCATGCTTGAGTTGATGTCCATATATCATATTAACTAATTAAATAAACTATTTTTGTGTTGAAAAATTCCATCCCTAATTATTCAATATGTAGCTCTTCATTACATGTATATTATATCACATAGCTTTGAAATTGTTTGACACCGTAAACAATCATATTCAAAACCAAGAAAAAGAGTAACTTGGAAAAATAGATCTTATTTAATCAAATTTTAAAAATTTAGCATAACATATATACGTGGATTCGTACAAATCCGCTTGATCTAATCCAAGATGATTTCTTTAGGATAGATTAGATTTATGAATAAATTTTTGAGTCAAATTGAATTTCAACTAGCTAGCACGTTTGAATCAAAATTTTCAACTCAAACACCATATCATCTAGAGTATATGACAAAATTGAAACATATACTGTAATATATTTTCTAATAATGAGTAACCACTAAATCATATGTATAGTAATAAATAAATATTTGTGTGTGAGAACATATATGGGTCTTAGAAGGTGTGCCCTTTAATTCACATTGATTTTTTCATTTGAATGGAATAAATATGGTACCTGCATACATGGGAAATAACTTTAAATTGGGACAATAATGTTTAAAGCAAAATTGAATAATATGGCTTAGCTAGGTTTAAGCAGGTGGAATTAAGAGTGCATGAATCATGGATGGTGGCATCTTCTACAAACCATTGATGGTGGAGGTTCTATTTATTAATGAGGGACAGCTATGTTGTTTCACATTATTAGATTAGCTATAGCTTCTTTCAAAACACCTTATCTTTTTCTTGCTCATCACCTACATATGAAGCACAATTGTAGCTAATATATATATATATAGACACACACATACGTCAGTGTTGAGAATGTCATCCGATATAAATTGGTTGAGACTTTCAGCCAGGAAATAAATACAATGAATTTGAACGGAACGCTCCGCGTCCAAAAATTTATTGAGACGAGTTAGAGTGTAAATCGCTGATATGATATCACCTTTAGCTGTCTCCCAATAAACTATGCATGATTGAGAGTCTTTCTTCTCTCTCTTTATATAAATAAGAATATTTGAAGAAATGAATTAAGCATTGCTATTACTTTTTTTTTTTTATAATCAAGCGGTAACTATTTCTTGTTACAAGTAAACAATACAACATAAATATTTATAAAAGTTAATTTTACAATAGATTTAGGAAACAATCTTATTATCTTTATTTTTTGTACAAAGTGAATTCTATGTGTCATATATATTTTTGTGTAGTTGAAATTGAATTATAAGAATAATAACTTGGTGCATATGTTTCCACCACTATCTCATAAATTTGTGGCAAAATTTATATAACATATTACACGACTTGACTTATTGTGATTCAACCAAAACATCGACAGATTAAATTTAAATTGGTTGTTGAAAATATTTTCAAAAGATGAGAGAAGAGAAAAATTATGGTTATCGTGATGGTTAGTATATTTATTGATGAGTTGATCTCAATTGCTATTAAAAAAAAATTGGAAAGCAAAGCACGTAATCAATTTTAGTATTTCCATTATTGCTGAGACAACTGTTTTGTTAGGTGAAATCATACATCAAAGCTCAATTAAAAACAAGAAAGAAAGATTATTAGTGATTAATTATAACATGATTAATTGGTTTGGTAAGCAATATCATTATTTCAAGTATCATCATATTGCTTTTCAGTTTTGGGAATTTTTTTACCGACTTTAAATACAGATGTGCAGGATTCAGTTTTTTTAATATTTTTTTTTTAAAAAAAATACTATTATTAGATAAAATAAATAAGGGTTGGCTTGGCCTGGCCCATTTTATTTTTATTTATTTTTCTAAACCCGTGAAATATGGACTGGTTCAAGAAGGACTCGTCGTTTTGCTTACCCGCCAAAATTACCCGCCAACTACGCGTGGGCCCCTAGAAACGACAGGTCGGATTCCTTCCCGCACTTTACCCACACAGCACCCATGATTCCTTGTTTGGTGATGAACGAATCAAACCGCCCAAACCAGCCAACCGAATTGAACCGTTTCAAAATTAAACCAAAGCCGTTTAATTTAAAAATGCGGTGCGTATTTAAATAAAAGTGAAATTAGTAGCTCTATTTGCAATATGGATTTTTTATCGGACACATTGAAAATCAGCGGATCACGCATAAAAAAAAAAAAATTAAAAAAATTAACGCGATACGTATCATGTGATTTATACGTGACAAAACTTTTCTAAATTTATTTATGTTCGTTAAATTTCGATAGATCTTATCTTACCAATAAATACGAACTGTATTCAAAATTTGAAAAAATATATATATACATATGTAAATTGCAATCCACCAAAAGAATTAAATCAAACACATTAACTTATCCATTAATTCTCATATATTATCCCAATAACATACACTAACTTAACCCAATTAATAAGGATTGACTTGACTCACAAAAGAAGGGACATTCAAGTCTACCATTTGGAAAACAAATAATGCGAATTAACAAAGAAACAAAATCAAATTTAAAATTAGTGATTGGAAAGTGGAAAACGAGGAGAGAGAAAATGGCAACAAAAACAAAAGAGTGTGTCGTGGGGAGGAAGGTGATGGCTTTGTATTGTATTTAAATTCAACCAAAAATGGGAGATGGTGCGGTGCGGGAATCCAGAAAACTGCGCCTAACTCCATCTGACTCATCATCTCTAGGCCCCACCTCTCCCTCACTGTGGGCTCCACAAATTCCGACGTTTTTATTTTTTGCATTTTCTCATCAAATTCTTCCATTCCATTCGATTTGCAGTTCGCATCAAAACCATACAAACCAACGGAAATCCGTTTCCATAACCACCGCTTCGCTCCCGCCACAGCGTTGAATTCGTTTTTTTTTTCTTTTTTATTCAATTGGATTTATTCTATTTATTGATTCGTGTTCTTTTTCTCTTCTCTTCGGTTACCCATTTTTCTGCTGTTTGTGTATACCAATACCCGGATTTTCTTTTTGGTTCAATTTGTTTTCTTGTGTGTGGATTTGGTGGAAGATCGTGAATGATGGCTTTCGCTGCATTTTAGAGGTGAGGGAGGTTGGTGGGCGAATGTGTCATTTTTTTTTTCTTTCTTTCTTCTGAATCCATCTCTTTATCCAAGCACTCTCACCTTTCTTTTTCTTATTTCCTGTATTTGATTTTTGGGTTTTTGTTTATTTTCCGTTTTGCTTTTGGTTTGTCAGAGTTGGCGTGGAGTTGCAGGATCGGTTTCTGGCTTTTGTTCTTCTCCAAGGGGCAGTGTTGGGTTTTATCCTACGTTCAGGTAATCGGTACTGTTCTGATCCATCTTATGCCTCTCTTGTGATTTTTTTGAATAGTGAATAATCTGGGTTTGTTTTGCATTTTAGTAAGAAAAAAGTGAGATTTTTAATGTGTTTCTAGCAACAACCAAAAAAAAAAAAAATCAGATTTTTAATGGGATTTTAGTGCTTTCTCGGTTATGATCCAAAAGTAGTCAAATTGGTTACCTGGGTAAGATCGGGATGGTACAATGTTTAGTCTAAAAGTTCGTGGCTTTTTACAGTTTCTCCACTCTTCAGTTTGGGATGATCCTTATGATTTGTGGTCGGTTCGAATCTTATATGTATTTCATCAGTGCTATCAATTTCACCTATCTGATTCCATGATAATCTAGATTTCTGGTTTTTGGTGTTCTTCCATCAATTACCTGTGATCCCCTTGTGATCCTTCTGTTTTCTATTTTGTCTTTTTTCATTTAAATTTTATTGACTTTGATTATTGAATCTTCCTAAAGTCAATGGCGTGAGCTGCTATTTGCCAATTACACTATAAGCTCTGCTTTACTCCTTTAGACTTCGAGTTTAAGGAGTTCATTGATTTGGGAACACGCTCTATTAGTGACGCCTAAATATTTTCTATGTAGGATTTATAGGCGTTGCCACGCAGTTTATCACAGTCACTTTCTGAACCTTTAAATTTTGGTTATATTGGAGTATTCAAGTGTCAGTGAGCTTTGGACAGAATACGCTAGGATAGGTTAACTGTGTATGTGTAATGGATATGGATCTTATACAGAGTAAGTTGAGGGTGTCCTGATAAGGCATTATCAAGCATCAAAATTTTGCTCTTTTGCTGAAAATGTATGTGCACATTCATACTACTAATAGATCTATGGCTTGAAAGTTGTTGATATTATACTCGTATGGCGAGATCATATTCTATCTAATAAATCATTTGGCACATGCCTGAAGGACAAGGAGTACCTTTAAGATGATTTTCCTTTTCTTAAATTGAAACCGTAAAAGAGTTTGAATTTTCTAACTTTGAATGTTCTCTAGAAGAGAGGCTAATGTTATAATACTATGTCACTCTGAAACCGCTTCTTCTCACTGTATTGCTCATTGGATGTGGCTGTTAAGCCGACATTCTTTTCAAGCTCAAGAGACATCATATTACTAGCATTATTTTAGCAATAGTTTTAAATATTTGTTCTCTTTTGCAGGGTAACTTTGTTTCTTCGTTGGCCAACATTCTTGAAAGCGCCATTAGTTGAGGGAACTTTAGGAAAATGTTGGGAGGAAACAACCCTAATCCCGTGCTTCCTGTTTACCTTGATGAGAGCCGTTTCCAATATCAGACTAATGTGTCAAATCAGCTCCAGCTGATTGGAAATCGTGAGTTTTCATCTCTTTTTATTAGCAAATTTTGATCAGTAATTTATTATTTAAATATCACATGTGATCTTGATATGAATGGTATTTTACATTTGGTATGGTGTATCTAGTACAGTGTAGAATGATATATAAAATGGTAACTTAGATTATTTGTCTTTAGAGCTCACCCTTTATGCCTTGATTCAAATAAATATATCAAAACTTGGGATGGAAGGATTATGAGTAGGGCGGTGGATGATAATTTAACAAGTTACTATATAGATATTTTTGGAGTTAATTCTGCTATGCATACTTTTGATGTACTATATCATGTCTAATTCTGGTTGATATTTGGAATATATTGATTTCTGAGGTTATAGATATTTCTTTGCTTTACATTTTTTTTGTTGTATTGGTGTGCTGATGACTTTCATTCTATATGTCAGTACCAGCTGGATGTAAAGTTGATCCTGTAAATTACTTGGGAAATGAGCATACAACTCCTATGCATCGTCCTAATAAACGAGGCAGAGAAATGGAAGACAATTCAAGGCAGCAAAAACTTCAGATTTCCTTGAATTACAACATGTGTAAAGATGAAGCTAACCGCTCAGCAAGCATTCCGAATGCAGTATCAACTGGCCTAAGGCTATCATATGACGATGATGAACGTAATTCGTCCGTCACTACTGCAAGTGGAAATATGACACCGGCGCCTTCAATCATCTTGTCCCTTGGTGACAACATAAGGACTGAGCTTGATAGACAGAAAGAAGAGTTTGATCAGTACATTAAAATTCAGGTAATGCTACCCTCTGAGTAGATACACACATATATGCCAGCTCATCAATGTGTTGAATTGAAATAATTATGTGATTAACTTCGCCCAATTTTCATTGTTTCATCAGTTTATAAACTGGTGATTGTTTTGCTGCCAGAATTTTATAATCCATTTATTCGTGTTTTGATTTTTAATGGGAGTAGGTTGTTAGACATTTTAAGAACATTCTCAGTTATCAACCACATTGGTAGTCCCCACTTATATACTAATTTGAATTTAGTCGTAATACAAATTTCTAAATGGTCGCTTCTAGCAATGACCCAAACTGGTACATCAGTAATTATTGTCAAATTAATATTGATTTTTTATAGTTTTACTAAGTGTTTTATATGGACTTTGAACTGGCCTGGTTTTTGTTGATATTGGACATTGTGTTACCTTTAATAACCATGAATGTGGATTTCGAAGCCTGGTTGAAGGATGTGTTGCATGTGAGTTTTTTTATCCTAGTTTTTGTCAAAGATGGACATTGTGTTGGACAACTATGAATTCTGATTTCATGTCCCTGCTGTCATCCTACATTATGTTTCATTTTGCTAGGTTTTATAGTCGTGTAATTGGAGTTTTTTATGTGATTAATTGGTTATGAATTAATTAGTTCTTGCAATACTTGAAACAGGAAGAAAATTTGGCCAAGGGAGTAAGGGACCTGAAGCAGAGACACTTGGCTTCTTTCCTTGCTTCTATAGAGAAGGGCGTTACCAAGAAGCTACACGAGAAGGATTTGGAAATAGAAAACATCAACCGCAAGAATAGGGAGCTTGTTGATAGAATAAAGCAAGTGGCCGTGGAAGCTCAAAATTGGCACTATAGAGCTAAGTACAATGAGTCGGTTGTTAATTTGTTAAAGAATAACCTCCAGCAGGCAATTTCACAGGGTGCTGATCTAGCAAAGGAAGGATTTGGAGACAGTGAAGTTGATGATGCCGTGTCGTACGTTGATCCAAATAACTACCTGAGCATTCCTGGTGGAGCTGCAAAATCCATTACAAGGAATGTCCAGAGCTCAAAGGAGCAGATGATTTGCAGAGCATGCAAAGTGAAGGAGGTCTCTGTCTTGTTAACACCTTGTAGGCATTTATGTTTATGCAAGGATTGTGATGTTCATAGCAATGTTTGTCCTGTTTGCCAGTTGATGAAAACAGCTAGTTACCAGGTATTCTTGTCCTAATTTATACTATATAAATGAAAAAATTCAATACATTTCCTTTTGTGTATATTCTTGTTTACATTTTCTTTTCTTTATTCAACACAAGATCTAATGAGTTGTATCTTGGAATGTTTTTTTGGATCTTCAAGGCGGTTATTATTTTAACATGTAATTTTTGTAATGTTAATAAGTGAAAATATACACAATCAGTGCAAAAGCTCCTCTAAGGCAATAACTTGGAATACAGAAATTACCAACTGAAAATTCGGCAATTCATTTCATTCACAATGATAATAAAATGTAATGAACATTTTTAGAACAATCTAATTCAATCTATCCAATTAATAGTAATCATTTACAACAATAACATGATAGGAATGTTGCGCACAAATTTGGATCCATTAAGATCTCTCCATCTGCATAAACTTATCAAATTCTTCATCGATTGTCTACTCGTGGTTTCTTGGATGCAGGCTCAGCTCGTAGATGTTCGGTAGTTGATTGAATCTGAAGGAATATGCAGGTAGCAGAACAAGAGTTGATCTATCACCTTATTCAGCTTCTGTCTGACCAAATGAACAGTTTGGTTCATTGATTGGGATAGAAAATAATCCTGATATCAATCAAGTTTACATGAAAATGGTAAGCTTGAACTTTTGAATTATCGTGTTGAGAAAAAAATGCAAAATTTAAGTAATACAGAAGCTATGTGCTGTACCATACATGCCATGTGTAGGATAATACCAAGTTAGTTTCATCTTCAATGATTGAATAATATCAAATTAAATATGACAACCCTGACCACATAGGAAGCTTAAGATATTTAAACATGAATTAGGAAGGTGCCAGAGAGGCAAGGCCCTAGTGATAAGCAAGGGACAAAACAACTGAATTGAACCCTATTCCGAGCTCACTTGCATTATGTCAATACAAGTTTTTTAAAAAAAAGTGGCTATCGCCCACTTGCTTTATTCATCAATAATTCAATATATTATTTCTCAGAATGTGATGTTAAGGATTTGTGCTGACAAAAAGATAAGAAAGATGATGTACCTGATCAGAAGAGACCCTTGTGATTGGAGGATGATTATGCTCCGAGTTTCCATAGACCCTTAAGAGATAAACTGGAATCTAAAGCAAACCTTTGGGCAGAGTTTATCTGTTGGGGAATGAATCTGGTCTAGCTGATATGTAAAGGGCAAAATGCATCATATACTTATCACAATACATTCATTTCAAAAGTAGAGTTTCAAAGGACAATTTCCGGATAACATCCATTTCTCAAGTATGCAAATTACATGGAGAAACTTGAAACTTACTGTTCAATAGTCCTAAAACTTCCTTTCTCCTGCTTTCTAACTTCTCCATGGCATTGGAGACACTCTCGAACTGAGAAGCATACGAAACTAACTCATCCAATATCCTTTTTGCAAACCTACAAGATGAAATAGTCCAGACCCATCAAAATCACAAATTTCACCATGTGATATTTTAAGAATTGTTGCAATAAATACTTGTTACAATACCAAATGTGTCCAATGCAATCTCTCACATTATCCCATTATCACCTGGCATTGCTGAACAGTCGGAACTTGATCCAGTGAACATCAGTGAAGGGCTCGCAATCTTCTTCATCCAATGGCTTACACATGAAGAAGATCAACACACAATTAAGTACAAAATCTCCATAGGTGGCAAACTATTTCAACAAGTCGTCACCAACCTAAAGCAGGGACGTTACTCACAATTAAGTACCTACCCAGATTAACATTACAAATAATCACGAGGACAGCAAAAAAAGGGAAAAATTCAATACTGGAAACAAAACGTTCAAGAATTAGGGTTGCAGGTAGCTAGCTGTGTATTGAATCGAACAGAAAATGAAATAGATTCAAACGGATGAGATAGAGAAGCATACTTCGATTTCTCACAGACAATGTACACACGAACAGCCGGAGCTTCGTCTCCGTAGCGAGGCATTTCCGTTAACTTCACCTTCTCTTCTCATTCTTCTGAAATGTGAGAACAGAAACCATAACAAATCAAAGGAGAGAGAAAGTGTAAATTGGGCTTAAATCCGTAGCCCAACTTCTCACAGACCCACAACATTTTACAAAGCCCAGTTGACACTTGTGTTATTGTGCTTCACGCTAGAGCCGATGGACAGAAAACACCTACAAGTCTTCGCGCTTGCGCAGAAAAGCTCACAAGACTTGAAATTTTGAATATTTCTAAGAAAATTTGTTAACACGTGTACAAGACGACAACACATGGTAGCGTTTGATCATTTATTGGTCACAATAGTTTAGATAAGATTGTGAAATCTTATTAGTGGATAATTCTCATAGTATAGATGTGAGCTCATTAAATAGAGCTATCCAAGGAACAAAATGACAATTATATCCCTACTCTACTCAATA
>JAYMTA010006721.1:0-10157 GCA_036897625.1 Pelargonium cotyledonis
TTAGGGACTCCCTTAACTCTCTCTCTCTCTCCTCCTCTTTTTTACCAACAAGCCAATAAAATGTTGACAAGTATTCAGTATTAATTATCTTATTTATTTTTATATACATGTGGTTCTCATTTAAGGGTTTAAAGGTGAGTCCCAACAATAGAGTGATTTTTTATTTTGAGTCCCTTGTTGACGTGGCAGACAAAAACTTACAGATTTGACGAGAAGAGACTTAATATGAGTCTCTTCAATATGGATGTTCTTAGAATCGCTCTCTAGAGCTATTGTGATTATGGCTAAGATCTTACTCTCACAACCAAAACGATGTTCCAAAACCACCCCTAACTTCATCATTCTTTGGTGTGTGCTTTCGCGCAAGTCACACGTAGCCAAAATCATACACTCGAACTTTTAGTATCTCCCTCAATGGCCAAAGCCTTTTGCAGTCTGCCTCATCCCTGAACTTAATTTGACACTTAGAACAATTTAGACTCAACATTATACGACGTGGACAACACAACCAACAACAGTGTAGTGTGCCACGTTTAGATTTTTTTGAAGAGTAGAATTAAGGGTTAGTAGCAATGGGGCAAAATTTAAAATTTTTGTTTTTATTTTTCGGATTTTGGAACACCTCGATCGGTACTTTTTATGTGAACTTCCAACAATTTCTTCTTGGTGTAAATTTTCATTGTAGTGACATCAGTATCGTCGTCTTCTTGCTGCACCACACACAACCCTAGACAATACATATATATATATGTATATTTACAACATTAATTTTCTGTTAAGAACCAGACGTGACAGGTCAAGAAAGGTCTCAAAAATCAAACAAAAAGTGGTGGGTGTATGTATATAGGTGTGTCTTGTCGAAAAGGACTTGTCTAGCGACGCAGTCTGTGTGTGCTTTCTGCTACGCTTAAATTGCTTTCTTGGAATTCCTAAGACCACACTGTTTTACATATTTACATTTAGACAGGTACATTTCAATGCAATATGCATATATATGCATTGTATTGTAGTGAATGTGAATTATATGAGATTCTTGTTTAAAACCCATGGATTGATGAGTTGGGGGATATGGGATAGATAGAGACAAATAATACGGATGTATAGATAGATAGAGCCACAGAAACTGTCCAAATTGTGGAATGTACCATCAACCTCTTCTTCTTTAACTGCTCTTTCTTTGCAATCTTTTTCTTAGATTCTTTTTTTCACTTTCCTCCATTTTTTTACATTATTTTAGAAAGTTTTTGCTTCTTTCTCTTCTTGCTTGCCTTCACAGGAATCCTTCCTAACTTTCTATCGCTTTTTATTTCAGTAGAATATCTAATTTGATTATCGAGATTTGGTGTTTTGACCCAATTCAGTTTTCAGATTCTTTTTTTAATCAAAAATAGTCTATGAGCATTCATGTTTCCCCTCCAGTTTGGTCCCTGAACCAAGATGGACTTTGAATTTTCACATATTGACTCAAAATGTTAATTTCTCTTAGAGTTTACATCAAAGTTCATGAGTTATTTTGGGTAAACTGAAAGTTTAGGACTAAATTTACTTTCGTTCTAAATAACCGAGATTTTGCTTTTCTTGTACGCAGATTGAAGTCTTTGACTACTACATCGCCATTTCTTATAGTGTAGTCACTATAATAATTTTTTCATCCTTGGTATTGAATTCCCACCGAGGAACTTTTTTCATGATTGTCTATAGTTTCAACTGAAACTTAGGGTCTTTTTGATATTTTTTTCGCAATTTTGGAATGGCTTAATGTCAAAAACTGGGAACCAAACAAATTGAGTCTCTTACTTTTTTTTTTCTTTTTGCTAATTTTTTTTATAAATGTGTTAATTTCACAAATCTTTACATTACCTTACAATTCTTAGCATGTTGGGTACTAAAATGAACCAGAAGGGACAACCGTGAACACCAGATTTCATGTTAAATTAAAATATAATATTTATGTGAGTCAAATGTAGCTTGTCCTTTGTGACAATAATTAAGAATGTGACTCAAATATTCATTAGTTAAGATCCTAAGATTCGCTTTAGAAAATAGTTCATATGACTTTTCGGGAGAAGTTTGTTAGGGCTCTTATTATGCACGACATATTTGCGCTTCTTATATGTTGAGTAGCAGACAATGAGAAAGTGTGCTACTTACTCTTTTTTTTTTTTGATAAGCGAGGGACAGCAGACCCGTTTTGCAGGCCAGTGTTTCTCACTCCCGTGGAGAGCGTCACCATGTTAGTTGTTAGTTTTCTTAAACCCATAAATCCCTCCCCATACCGTCGGTAAGGAGGCTCGAGTCTGAGACCTCAAAGGAAATCCAAAACGTATCAACCGCTTGGCCCATCATGCCTTGGTAGTGTACTAGTTACTTGAACCATGATGTAAAGCACATATTGAATATATCTTGCATTTATTTTTACAATTTTTTTTTACTCTACTCTAATAAGATCCCCCAGTACCTAAATACCACTCTGATCTGACCTACCACACACAATTAGCCTTCATTATATCCCGATCCGATCCTAAATACTCCTCTATACATAACTCATATTAGATTCAAATCCCGCCCCCATACATAATTAGACATAATGATAGAATGGTCAAGAGTGGTTCGATCAACATTCAAATTGCTTAACGACCTCTCTCAATGCCCTTCGATCCTCAAAAAAACAAGTTGGTCAACCATCAATATTGTAAAGCAAACATGTCCTACCACCATATGGTTTATATGATCAGCAAGAACCGTCACTACTTTCAACTAATTCCAACCAAATTTGCTTGTCACTCTTCACAAAATTCAATGCTTCGTCTTCTCTGTATACGACACTCTAGTAACTATTATTCACCTCTCCACCTCGCAGCTTTTGATTTGATCACCGTCAATTCAACAAACCTTAAAATAGTTTTCTAAAATCTTTACTTTCTTCTCCTTTCGATATATAAATAAAGTCTCATTTATGGACAAAACAACACGAAAGATTTGTGTAATTACTCCAAATAAAATTACCATTTACGATACCGTTAACAATTTTAAAAATTTCAAGAAAAAATAATATTTCTTTCGTTCCAAAATGAGTGTCTTTGTTTTATTTTTATTTTTGTCTTAAAATAAGTGTCTTCTTTTCTTTTATAGTAAGTTAGTATGCATGAATTATCAATAATATTCTTATAGAAAGTTAGTTAAGATCCCTCACCATATGATTATAAGGATAAAATAGTAAATATACCACACTAACGAACTTTTTCTTAATTTTTTTTAAAGTAGAAAAAAAACTCTCATTATTTTAAAGTAGACGAAAGTAATTTTTATTTGTCCATCGAGAAACAGCAAAAGGCAGAGACAGATTCTCAACACAGCTAAAAAGGTGAAAACCAACAGCACGCCATTACTTTTTCCCAAACCGTCGGTCCAATTTTCCGTAACATTTTTTAAAATATAATTAATTCTTTGTAGTAAATAATCGTATTATTATTATTATTATTTTTTTTTTTGGTAAAAGAAAAGCCGAAAAGGACACGTACGCAACAGTGAGTGACATATAAGCGAGGCACAGCAAAAAAGCAAAGAGTACCTGGAACCTTCACACAAACCAACCGGAATTTCTGCACAAGAAACAGAAGAAAGAGAAAAAGTGAATCAAACCCATTGAAGATTTACCCAAACCCTCAAATCCCTGTTCACCAATCTGTCTCCTTCCCCAGTTTCTCCGGTAAAAATCCCATCTTTTCCAGGAATATTCTTACTCTGGGGCAGTGATTCGTTATATTTCTTCGGCGAAGCTGCGAAATTCCGGGATCTCCGAAACTGAACGGTGCGTTTATGGGTGTGTGATTCGATTTGGTGTCGAGTTTGTGGTGGAGTGTGTCGGTGCCTTTAATGTTGTGTAACGGTGGTTTGGGTCTGTGCGAGATCCGTACGTTTTCGTGTCGGCATTGCTGGATTTAATGCGGTTTCAGCTTCTTGTGGTGTTTAATGCGTGCAGAGGACTAATTATGTTTACGCACCTCTCACTTCTTCCTCTTTTAACGGTTTCACTTTTTTGATTTAATGGCGTTTTGGTTTATTTAATTTATTTCCTTTTTTTGGGAGCTGGGTTTGATGGAATGTCAATAAAAAATTGTTGATTTTGAGATGTTCTTTTTATGGGTTCGTTGATCTTCAGCTGAGTAGTAGTGGGTATTTTGGTTTTCACTGATTACAGATCAGCTTGGGGGTTTGTTAGCCGTTTAATATTTTTGAGATTTACCAGTTTCTGATCTGTTCAATCTCTGTAAATGCATATGAGAAGAGAACATTGCCAAAAGTTTTTAGTTTTCTTGAAATTTTTGATGCAACAAGAAAATTAAGGGTAGATAATCCTCAAGTGTTGAGTTCAGGGTAAACTGTCCCACAAGAAGAACAAAAGGATTTGAACTTTTAATATATAAAGTATTTGGTGATTTATTTGTGGACTTCTAGGTTGGTTAGCATGATCTTCCTGGTGTAGAGAAGCATGGATTTGATGATATGCACTTGAAGCATTTACTGTTGTGTGATGCTAAAAGGTTTGCTCCTGATTCTTGCAGTGTTTTATTGAATGCATGTCTGAGAGCTTGCTACCGATTTGTTTTCTTCCCTCTGAAGATTAGAACTAAAGATTGCTCCTTCTGCATCTAACGAATATGTCAGGTATGGTTTGGTAGTTTGCAGATTGCACATTGCATATGTTAGCAACTTTGACATTCGAAATTAGTAACTAGTTCACTTGTGATACTTCATTCCTTGAAAGATGTTTTTGATGATAACATAGAAAGGCTATATTCAACCTTGCTCACAAAGATGGCATCATTGTTTGTCTTGCTGAAGGCTTTGAAGCTCCCGCAGTTGATGAGGAAATTAGAGAGCGAAGATCAGATATAGAGAATTCTGAGGATGACAGGCGACGATCGAAAATTGGAACACTCAAGAAAAAGGCAATAAATGCTTCAAATAAGTTCACTCATTCTCTTAAGAAACGAGGAAAAAGGAAAATTGATTATAGAGTTCCATCAGTTTCCATAGAGGATGTAAGAGATGCAAAAGAAGAAAGTGCTGTTCGCGTGTTGCAGCAAAAACTCATTGACAGGGATTTGTTGCCATCCAGGCATGATGACTACCATACATTATTGAGGTGAGTTATTTCTTTCAAACATACTGGGTGTAAGGTTCGAGTAATGTGATCAAGCATGTGGTGTCTTTGCCCTTCAGCGGGCCTGTTAAGATATACTGAGATGTGCTCACTTGAGTTATTGTCATGTAGATTTTTGAAGGCTAGGGAGTTTAACATTGAAAGTACAATCCAAATGTGGGAAGACATGCTTAATTGGAGAAAAGAATATGGAACAGATACCATATTGGAGGTAACGAAGTGACATTATACTTCTAATTCTAAACTTGTAGATATTTGTTCATTCATTCTTCTGAGTGTCTCACTTAAGTTGCTAAACAAAGATTGTCTTTTTCTTGAGCCATCATTTTCCATATGAGCACAATAGTCTATTCATTGCATGCTTGAAGCTGTACATCATGGTAACATGAACATGGGTAGTCACTTCTTTAGCATTTATTTATGTAGTAATCAATAGTTTAGATCATTAAACCTCATTTTTTGTTCATCTCTGATACTATTGAATGATCAATAAAAAAAGGATTTTGAATTTGAAGAGCTGGAAGAAGTCTTGGAATATTACCCTCAAGGCTACCATGGTGTTGATAAGGAAGGTAGACCAGTTTACATTGAGAGGCTTGGAAAAGCTCACCCGAACAAGCTTATGCGTATAACCACAATAGATCGATACATGAAGTACCATGTCCAAGAGTTTGAGAAGGCTATGCAGGAGAAGTTTCCTTCTTGTTCAATTGCTGCAAAGAAACAGATCTGTTCAACAACAACAATACTGGACGTGAATGGTCTGGTATGTAAACTTTATCTTGACATCCATTCTCAAACTGTGTTTGATTTATTAGCATAAAATAGAATCCTTTAGTCCAGTCGAATGTCAAATGTTACAAGGACATAGAGAGGCAATGTAGGTTTGCCATTCATGTATTGCATTTGCTCGTGCCTATAGGATTTTAGTTAGCTTGGGTTTTGACCTGAATGTTTCATTCAGAAAAATAGTATTCTCATTACAGGTTTGGGGCAGATCACACTGTTAATGTGGTTTAACAGGGGACAAAATTTGGAGAGCCAATTCTAACAAATGGTTTATGATTTGTAAAATGCAGGGCATAAAAAATTTCACACGGGCAGCTGCTAATCTCTTGGCAGCGATGACAAAAGTAGACAATAGTTATTACCCTGAGGTATTCCACCATTCCATTGCTTCTCTTCTCATACTTATTTATACTTCCCAGTATTGTTTTCATCATCCTATTTATGTCTTAACATATTACAGACATTACATCGAATGTATGTTGTCAACGCTGGCCCTACTTTCAAGAAGATGCTATGGCCCACTGCACAGAAATTTCTCGACTCAAAGACTATAGGGAAGATACAGGTAATTAGCAGGCTTTAGGGGTCACTTATGTGTTGTTGCTCTTTCTCATGGAATCTTCACTGACTATTTTTTTCTTTTGTGAATATGCAGGTTTTGGATTCCAAATCCCTTTGTAAGCTACTGGAAGTCATTGATGCTAGGTCTATTTCTTGTTGCTTATTCTGTCTGGTTTTAAATCTAATAATGGATTCTTAGCTTACTAAATTTTCCATTCAGTCAGCTGCCTGATTTCTTGGGTGGGTCGTGCACATGTGCTGCTGAAGGTGGGTGTCTAAGATCTAACAAGGGCCCGTGGAATGATCCTGATATAATGAAGGTAGTGTTTTTTTTTTCCTCGCCATTTGTGTGTGTTATGCTTAATGTTGATAGAATACATTAGGCATGAAATGTTTGTTGACATATTAAAGTGAATATCCGATGATATCTGGAGGCTAATGCGGGTCTTCCTATTTGTAGCTTGTGCATAATGCTGAAGCAACATTTATCAGGCAAGTTACTAGAGTGTCTAATGACAAACAAAAAATTGACTCTTATATTCAGATACGCTCTCTTAAGGTAAGTTAAGTTTCCCCGATCTACAGTTTATTGATGTGTCATAAGTACATCGGTACATGTTAGATAACTTGATATAATATGTTTTTCAGGGAAGGACTAGTGGTGATACATCGGCAGTAGAATCTGGATCAGATATTGACGACCCTTATTCTCCACTAGGGCGAAGGAGCTTCTCCATTCCCTGTTTGGCCCCAGTTCACGAAGAAGTGAGTTTGAAAACCTAACTCGGTCCTGTGATGTGCAATTGTTATGTATGTGAGGTTATTAAATTGGGCAAAACTGTGGTGCATGCAGGTCAGAGCATCAGATCCTCATGTTTACTACAGTTGTGATGATAAATTTACTTCAGTTGAGAAAACATTTGACAGCGACCGAGGATTTGTAAATGTACAGGGTCAACCCCATAAAACAAATGCTGTGGAGTGTTCTCCCGTGAGGACCTCAAACATAGACGGTATTTGTCAAATGTTATATTATATTTCCTTTCTCTAGTTTTTTCAAGATTCACATCTTTGTCTACAAATTTCTTTCTCATCCCCACCATCCGTGTTTATATCAATTTTGATGTATCTTGTCAGGTACGGTAGTCAATCATTGGATCAGCTCTGCCAAGGAAAAAGTTGATAAAAGGAATCTTGACTTGATGGGAAGAAAACTGATATCTTTTATCGTCAGACTAATTACATTTTTCCGGGGTTTAAGCTTTGGATTTTGGAGAAGGCAAAACAATATTTGTCCATCTAATCTGATTGAAAGCAATGTGCATAGCCCTTCACCAGTTGTTGAATCTGTTCAACCTGTCAATGAATATTATCGTGTTCTTCCATGCATTCAACGTCTTGACACATTAGAGAAAGTGTTAGAAGAACTTAACAGCAAGCGTGCTGAAATTCCTTTGGAAAAAGAGCAAATCCTTATGGAATCTTTGGACAGAATTAAATCTGTTGAGATGGACCTTGATAAAACAAAGAGGGTAAGTGTTATTCTACCTCGGTTGGGTTTTGATAGTTTTGGATCTTGACTGCATTAACGAGGTAATACTTTCACATCCTTGTTATTATCTCAGGTACTTCATGCTACGGTGATGAAACAACTTCAGATTTCTGAGTTTCTGGAGCACTTACAGGAGTCCAGATGTCATGTAAGTCACTCTGAACATTGACGCACAATCCATAATAATTTAATCTTTAAGCTCCTTTCATTATCCGAATGAGAGAGAATCAGTAGAGGTGCGGTCCTTTTTGGGTTTAATAATGATGCAACCTATCAATAGTCACTTGTGAGATGCTTTCCTTGTTTCCATGTTTGTGAATTAGGAAACAGCTATTTTGTGTCCGTTCATCCCATTGCCATACTTGCAAGAAAAATCATCTCCTGCCTCCATAACAGAATTTCAACATTGTCTCCTGCATGTATCAATTTTTATTTTATTTCGTGTGGAAGAAGTTATAATCAAGTATAATTGGTCTGATTTATGGCGGTTTGGTTGAAACATTTTATCACTAGATTCAAAATTGCTTACATAAGCCGGAGAAGTAGGTTGAACTAGAAAGAAAAATGATCATTATTATGGCGAACTATTCCATTAGTCATGGTTGGTCTCCCTACATACCTAACAAACAAAACTAATCTGAAGAACATCTGAATGTCAGTTTTGTCACTATGCAACTTAAGTACATTCCTCCTAGTACAAGGCATCGATCTAGGGAGTCTTAGATTGCATTTCAATCTCGACTCAACTTTTGTCGCCTTTCAATTCTGATATTGTTTAGGATCGTTGTTGCAGCAAAGAAGGTTATTTTGTTCAAAAACATGAAGATTGACAGTGAGAAGACGAACAATACTGACTGAATGGAATCGCCCGCGGGCTTGGCTTGGCTTGGCTTGATGGAGCAATCATTCGTAGGGGCAACATACTCGGAAAGCATTTTAACTTAACCTTTTTCTTCTGTACTTTCCCTCAAAGTTTAAAATCCTTTGTCTCTCTCTTCCACAGCTTTGTAATTTACTTATTAACAGTTTTAAGTTGTGCCCTGCTCAGCTCCCAAACACTGTAGAGAAGAGAAGAAAAAGTTAATGGAAAATGTTTTATAGTTTCTCATCTTCTTATTGTTTACAGTTTTAAGGCAATGGAGTCCTGTTATTGTTAACAAGAAGCTTAAGTCTCTTGAAGATGATGAAATTTTTGTTGGTATTGAGAGGACCAACAAATTGTTTACCAGACATGTTAAAAAAGGATGAAGTTTTGAGGGAAGTTAGTGAAGAGAAAGTGAAACAAGAGTCGAGAAGAAAATAAGTACAAGAGGTCTGGTAAAGGCATATTCCAATTAGTCTTTAGAATCAACAAAGAGACCCTCAATCTCAATATGTTAGGTTCCTTCACAAAATACTTCATTTTCTTTCGTGTGCAACGCATGGGGTAAAACGTTGAACAAGATAAAATCTATTTATTTATGAAAGCAGATCTTTGCATGTAAACTGACGTGACACATTTTTAGATATATAGTCATTATTTCTCTCACCGAAATTTGTCTGGGTCACACCTCACTTCTTCCAATGCAGGGAACATGTGTGTTGATTGAGGCACACCAGCTTACATACAAAATACATATATGTAGGTACATGCACTAATTATTTTTGTTTATTATATATCATCAATAAATGGAGTATGTGTAGTGATTGCGTCACGTCAGCCTGCATGCAATATACATGTATGTAGGTACATGCACTAATCATTTTCGTTTATTATATATTATCGAATTTTGTTTCAAATTTTATAAAAAGTCATTTCCAAAAACCCTTTTTACTCATTTCCTTAGTCAACCCCTACTCTAGATTCTTTCCTTCTTTGTCGGGTGGTTTTTAAATCTCTACTATTTTTTTTTTGAGGGGTTTTATTTTTATTTTTAAATTTGGTGCTTTACAGCTGATGTTATTATGATTCAAATTTGGTGGCATAAAATTTGATTGCCACTTAGATTATTTTGTAAGATTTTGACGACTAAATTAGTAATTTTTTTAGTATATAAAATTACAAAAAAAGTTTTGTTTAATTATATATATATATTAATTAAAGAGAAG
>JAYMTA010006722.1:0-10157 GCA_036897625.1 Pelargonium cotyledonis
GAGATAGAGAGGTGCTTGTGTGAGAGAGAGAGGTGCGTGTGTGAGGGAGATGCTTGTGAGAGAAAGAGATGTGTTGGAGAGAGAGAGATAGGGTTTGCTGCTCTTCTTCCCTCTTTTTTATTTTTTAATAACTTAAGGTTTGTTTGGCATGTGGGGGTAAAATGGTACTTTTATCTCATATTAATGGTTATTATTAATCGAATCGTTAAATGTATAGTTTATTGATACTAGATGTAAACTGCAATAGTTTACTAATACTAGGTGTTTTAACTCAATAGTCCGGTGTAGCTATCCGTAAGCCGAAAAAATAAAATATATCGAAACCCTTTTGGAGGTAGCGACCTATAAAGGTAGCTCAAAGATGCAGGGTTTGGGCTCTCTCTTTCCTGTAAACCGAACATAAAAAATCGTTCCTGCAACCGTAGCTTCTACAGAGACAGTGACGATGACGAGTGCAGATCCGGAGGCGCTAGACTTCGAGCCGGAGGACGACGACCTCATGGACGAGGACGTCGACGCCTCCGCCTCCCCGCGCGCTCCTTTCCCCAAGCTCAAGTCTGCCATCACCACCACCGCCCCAAGGAAGACCAAAGGCCGTGGATTCAATGAGGCTCCCAACTCCGACCGCACCAAACGCCTCTCTGGCCGCGACTTCGACTCCCTCAACACCGATGATGGCCCCGGTCCTCAGCGATGTATGTTATTTCTCACCTCGTTTTTATTTTTTTTATAAATTAGCATGCTAGGGTTTCATCATTTTGTGATTTCGATTTTCAAGGTTGCTAGGGTTTTTCGGCTTTTTGAATAGAATTATCTTTCTGTGCCAATATTGCTCTCCTTTGATTAAAGGCCATAAATTTTGTCAAGTTTGCACGGATTCTATGCCTTGTATCAGTTCTTGTTTCCTGAAACCAGTTTCTATGGAATTTATGTGCTTTATGAGTGGAAATTGGAATAAGGGTTCACTTTGCTTTCTTTGTCCTAAGACTCTCAATTAGTGGTGTTAATGGAGAGCCTGATTTGTAATACCATGTGAATTTAGCTATTCATTGTGTAGTTTTATCCATTTCTCTGTGAGTGGAGGGCGAGCTACACATTGTTATAAAATTGTAATTTACAACAGTTGGAAATTGGTTTCCCATTCAATGATTTTATCAAGATTTAGGAGTATTATAATTCTAAATTGTTTGTCCCAGCTAAACAGCAGCCTGAAAGTTGGAGATTAGTTTTAGCATATCATAATTTTTTGTGCTGTCGTTGGATACCAGTGTAATACACAATCCTGGAGTTGCACTTTCAGTGTGCATTGTGTGCAAGTTTGATAATGTTAACCAGTTACAATTTTGTATCAGCTCATAGGTTGCAATTTTCGTACTCCTTCCATCCCATTCCAAATTGAGTGTCCATTTCTTTTTTAATTTTTAGTCCACAATGTATTCTCACTTTCTTTTATGGTTTGCTATGTATGATTTACCAACAATATCTCAAGATTAGTTAATTAGAACCCCTGAGTTTGTTACTATAAAAGGGCATGTGGATATTACTATATAAAGAGGACATTCCAATTCTAATTAACTTATCCTTAGTTTTTGTAAAAATAGGTATTGGATACTCATTTTTACATCTTGGGACGGAGGGAGGGAGTAATTTTTTTTATTAGGAATCTTTTTTAACATAATTTATCTTGTGTATGTAGCAATTGAAGGATGGATCATTCTGGTAACTGGAGTTCACGAGGAAGCCCAAGAAGATGATCTTCAAAATGCATTTGGAGAATTTGGAGAGATCAAGAATTTGCATCTAAATCTTGATCGTCGCTCTGGATTTGTCAAGGTAAGGAAATGAAATGTTTTGTACTTGAATTGGCAATGATCCAAACGTGCAAACACACTCTTTTTATGTTAGCTATTTTATTAATATTTTAGCGCAGTCATATGTTTCTGATATTTTTAGGGTGCAAGTTGTATTTGATTACTCTAATGGTGCTAAAAGTTTGTGGTTATCAGATTTGAAATATGAGGTGATTGGAGTTTGGTGTTCTCCATTGGTAAAAAGAAAAGAAGTTTGGATCAGCAAACCATAAGATACAGAAAACATTTTTCATAATAAACAGTTAGAATATTGAGGAAATAATAATATTCAACTATGACTTATTGACTTCTAAGGGGTAGTAGGTAACTCCTTACCTATGTTGGACCAAAGCTGCGATGCAAAAAGATTTGGACATATGATTCACCATTAAAAAAACGTGATTTGGTAGGAGGCACTTTTTAATATTTTTCATTAAAAACTATATTTTATGTGTAACAAGTTAAACAAAATATAGTTTTAGATTATATTTAAAATGAAATAAAGAATTTATTAGTATTAGTATTATTCTTTGTAAATTAAAAATCTTTGGTAAGAAATTAATCGAATGGATCACATGTTCCTGTTTGAGAACCCCACATACCCCACTTTCCTTTTCTCTCAAGTCTTATCAGTCCTCACATGTCCTGAGAGCATCACCTACTCCTAGTTTCCTTCTTACTTTTCTCTCTTCCAAAGCAATTCCTTCTCTATCATGCTTGCTTCTCCATTTCGGATTTCCATCTCATGTCTGCTGGATAATATATTTCGCCTGTTTTTTTATTCTTCGGCAAACTGACTTGTGAACAGTACAAACTGGTGAATGTGGGTGCTGGATTCACGAATCTGACACAATTTGTCTGTCTATCTAACACGGTGTGACATAGCCCCTTACCTATCTTAATTTGTGAGACATAAGCAAGATATGCAGAGCATAGTACCTTATATTATCGATTTGATTAATATTATTATTATTTTGCTAGCCCTGTCCATTTAATGAACTGCAAATTAATTCTAACACATTGTTTTTGATGTGACCTCTTAAGCTATGTAGGCCTTTATCAAATAATCTATATGTGGGCTCTGTATCTTGAACTCTAGGGTACAGTCTGTTTGAGCTGTTCAGAACTAGAGCAATGAACCTTCACAAATTACACATATATTTTTAGAAAGTCTTATTTGGTATCCAGGGGTAGGACGTAGGATCCAAATGCTCAAGTGTCCAAAGAAAATATCTGCTTTCAAATTAATTGAATGCCATAAATGTATTTTGGATGATCTAATCTACCTCTATAATGGGCATGTACGGCAATGGTGAACTGGTTTGTGCTGTCCTCAACTGGCCACATTACTAATATTATTTTAATTTTCTTGTTTCAATATATAAGATGTTTGGAGCATCCATCTTAAAAAGAAGTTTTGGAGTCCAAAAACTTCTTATCCTTGCAACAGTTAAGTTTGTGACTGGACTTTTAGTGTTGTGCCTTTCATGCTTAGAAAATATCTTGAGTCATCAAGTTAGTGCTCTAGGATTATTCTAATAGTTGGAAGGAAATTCGAATATGCTAGTTGCTCAAGTTGCCTGTATCTTTTATCAGTTCACTAATCCAGCAATTTTAATCTCAGAAAATGCTATTATTGCACTCGTAAAGAATGATCCATTCATATCTGTTTTTGGTTTTGATATGATATCATTTAGTTTTTGGTTTTTATATCCCGTTCAGATTGGTGATGTACATTTTGTGCGGGTAACTTGACTTTGACTTGATCTGATACTTATTTGTAATTTTTCAATAGGGGTATGCGTTGATTGAGTACGAAAATTTTGAGGAAGCACAGGAAGCAATATCCAAAATGAATGGAGCTGAGTTTCTTCTTCAGACTATCAGTGTTGACTGGGCGTTCAGTAACGGGCCTCTAAATAGAAGGAATACGAAGAGGTTTGTCCTTTTAATTTTGATACCATTACTTTCTGAAGGATGCTCTCTCCAATTCTGATGGTGAAAATTAATAGAAGGGAAACTGGAAAGTATTACTGCTTAATGCTTATATTTTGGTGTTTAAGAGAGTTTGCTAATGTTTTATTATACTTGACTCTCCATAAATATATTTTGCATATTGTTTTTAGAAAAATGATCCAAAGAGATCTGCCTGGAATCCTCGCAACAAATCCTTATATAAGGAGAATATCAAAGTATTTTAACATATTCTAAGCCTCGATGCTTCCATTTTAAGGTGGTTGACACCCACCACTAAAGAGGGTAAATTATAGTGCTAAGTCAACTAGCTAGAGGTGTTGTTCATGCATTAGCTTTGATGCATTGATGCTAATTGGATCCTATCTTGCATGTTGCCTGATGGCTACCCTATATTTGTCTTCAGCTACTTGTACCTCTTTCACTTTTAGCTAAAATGTTTAAATAAAATTGCAGGTCAACACGAGGACACCGGTCAAGAAGCCCCAACAGGAGATACTAGTGCTACCTATTGTGTTTGCTCGATTTGTGGGGGTTTGTGCATTTTCAACGTTGCTGGGATTTATGTTTGCTTTAAAAGTGGAGAGTATTGTATTTGATGTGTGATGCTCTGGATTTATGGATTTTTGTTTGTATAATGAGAGGACCTGACTCTTGCGCCCTTGTTATCCTATGGTGCTTTTGAAGACAATTTCCTTGTAACTTTGATTTTATACTGTTACTCTTTTATAATTATTTAGGAGACTTTAGTTTGACGGATGTGTGGAATGATCTGTGTGTACCATGAGATTCAACTTCAAATCTGTGCTAGATTCGTGTTTAACAATGTAAAATTGCCCAATTATTTTGATCAATTTCTTAGATTGTACTTGAAGAATGTGTCAGGAAATGTGAAACTAGGGGCACAATACAACTAATTTTGTGCCATTAAGATAATTGTTGTACAAATTAAACAGAAAATCCTATAGTGCATTTCATTAAAACATGTACCAATATATCTATAGAATGTTGGTATCTCAAGTAATTCAGATCTATACATACAACAAACAAGTTACAAACTAAGTGACCTATATGTTTTTACTACTGATCTCATTCTTTATTTGCATATTGTGTCTAATGATTCTTGTGTTTACTACATATTTGTAATTTGTAGTGTTCAGTGTTTGTGTGTATATCATTGTCTCAAGATGCCAGAGCAGTCCAGTAATTTGCTATGCACAAGCTTGTTGGTGTTCCAACGGTTCGCGACCATATCCAATGCGACTCCTCGACTTTTCGCATTTCTGCCAACTGCAATACAACATGTCACATTCCCGAAATATATTCATGTAGGAAACTTATTGTAAAACAATTTATATTGCTGTTGCTTACTCTTCCATCTCTTAGCTCGAAGATTACTGCATCCTCCGAAAATGGAATTGGCCGAGTAGATGCAACCTGCGTACATATGTACGTTCAATACACAAACTTGTACACACAAAACCATTCTTAATGTATTACATTGCATTGCAGGCTAACCTTGGAATCACAATTTCTGATGGCATCATCGTCCACATACCGATCTGCTTCTTTTTCTGCGTATTCTTCACCAATGCACACTTCTCCACCTTTCCTTTCCCTTTGCTCCCATTGTTTCCAGATATTGTTATCCACACCCATCAAAGGAAACCCACAGTTTTTCCATTTCCATTGCATTTCCATTTGGTCCATGTACCGTAGATACACATTCCCGTCCGAACCAATTAAGAAAAGCTGATTGCCTTGGAAACACGGCCCAGGTGACCCAACCAAGATCACACCTTTATCCGGCGTGCCATGTTCCACCCAGTTCCACCCATCCAACTGGTTCCACTCATATTCGACTAGTCCACCATCTTCTGAAAACATGAAGAGTGAGCCTGTTAGGGATGCCGGAGATGTCCTCATAGCAGTTCCCGGCAATCTTGATAGGATCAAATGCTGAGATTGGTAATGCTCGTGCCACAATCCCGTTACTTTGTTATACTGATATAATCGCCCATTCCTTCCAACCACAAACACTATATTTTCCCTCAACAATTCCTGATCTACTATGCTTGCTACTTTAGTATCCACAGGGTTTTTACAATCCTTCCATCTAAACTTCCTAAGAGCAACCTACAAGACAGATAAAATTCATAAACCTTCACTGATAATGTTAAATTGATCATATTGACATTTTTATTTATTTATGCTGATATGAAAAGAAGTTGATGACTCAACTCATGTACTAGTGGTTCTGTTTAGTCTCTTCAACTTACTGTAAATTGTAGTAATCTTCCATTTTTGCTCACTAAGAACAGTGCATCTTCTGGCGTAACTTTGATAGGTTTACCTGGCATGTGATCCCATGGCGGGCCTCCAATAGCGTGTCTTCCTCTTCTCATAGCGGTACAGTTTATCCATCCCAAATCACTACCACTCCTTTCTCTAATAAGTACACTCCCATATATGTCAACCATACACAAGCTTCCGTTGTAATTGCCTACAGCGCCTCTCATAGCCGTTGGGTGCTCATGCCTCAGCCAGAGCCATACACTTTCTGTATAAAGATACTCGAAAGTGAAACCACCATCTGTTACTATGAAAAATGATCTGCCTGGATGCATCACACGCATACGGAAGTTTGTGTTGGTCCAATTGTCAGGGACTTTATATTCTTCGGACGATTTCATGACCAGGCTGCTACTTGATGTCCCTGGAGGTAAGTAATCTTGTTCTGCTTGGCTTGACTTCCGCCTTCTTATCATTTGTCTCATACTTCCCGAATCATTTGGCTCATCTTTTATCCCCGTTATGCAGTTTGTAGGTCCTCGTTCTTCTGTGCAATATTCTGCATTCCATCCTTCAGTCTCCGGGGCATCTAAAATCGACCACACATACTTGGTTGATGCTTTTTTCCGAGCATAAGCTTGATGCGTTGGTCCTGAAGTTTCACCACCAAGTCCTTGTAGGTGAAGCTCTGCAAGCCTGCCATCATCCAGTGGGAACAATATTCTACCAAGCTGAAACTGTAGACCCGGAATAGCTCTTGCAGCTTTTGCGTGTACGGGGTGCATATGACTCACCCATGATTCTTCCATCCGGTACTCTTGAGCACTACCTGTCTTCACAATATATATATAGTATTTACTGTTTTCTATTCAAAAGAATATACTTATATGTAAGTTTTGGACATAACATTTTGTTTTTGTTGACTTTACATTGGCAAAAATGCTAGTAGTGCTTATCATGAGCAATTTTTATTTTGTTGCTGATAAAGTAAGGAACAATTTGGATGGACAAAATCATCTGATACAACAACCAAACATTTTTGCCATCGTATAGTGACTTCAGTAACATCTGATGAAGTAGAATTTGATAGATGATATGATACGAGTAAATAGATAGTTAAGTTGTTCTGATATATAAAGTTAAACAGTTTCTCTAATCTATTTAGCCTGGTCAAAATGAATGACTTGGTTTACTTATGATGCCTTCACTTACCTGAATGTATCGGCATTCGATATTCATAAACGGATCCCACGGATGTTGTAAAGAACAATGAGTAAAACTTGTTGAATTCATCTTGCAGAACCGGAGTGATAGATGTCAGGTTTTGGTTTCTAGGACTTCCATGGACGATCCATTTCCACTTCCTCTGGTGAAACCGCCTCTCAACCAAATTCCCATTCTGTATATATGTTTATTAAATTTAAATCTTTTTGAGAAATATGTATCCATATTTGCAAGCTGAGACACATACTATCAACTCTTAGGTGTAACGAGAAGGTCTGCATTCTACAGACAGACGATACATAAGCACTAGATGATAGCATTTTGTCTATATCTTTTAGCTACGCCGAGATCATAAGTATTCAAGACTAGTTGATTTTACCAGAAACAGTACCTTCGTTAAAAGAAAGAGGGATATGGAATGCTCTTCACCCAAGCCATGTAAAGTAAAGCCCATTGATGGCATCAGTGAAGTATCATGTGCTGCACGGTCTTTCCATATGTGCTTCTTCCACGAAGGCTTTGAGCTTCTGTCATATTCATAGAGATCACCTTTCGAACTGCAACAATTTCACGTCGAGCTTAATTTGATAAACTCCAAAATCAAATCAAGATAATGGTAGTAGGATCTTATTCTGGTTTAGAGGTTCTTGAGAGAATCCAAGTACTAAGAATCATATAGAATAAATGATCACCTTATCGTGTATAGTACTTGTGCTTTAGAAGCAGCATCGGCTATGGCTGCAACATTAGCTCCGCGGGGTCGCCCATGATCTAACCATCTGTTCAAGTGTTCATTATAGTCTCCCCTTCAGAATCTACATCGTAAATAGATACTACAATTCAAAACTAAGCCACTAGCACTAGCTACTAGCTCTTTCTTGTGTATAGGAGTCTCTCACCTTGGTGGATCAACCTCAGTAAGCTCCAAAAGTGACCCATTGTTTGTGCAAAAGTACACTCTCCTGCCACAAAATCCAGCAAAAACAAAGTTCTTATTAGTAAAAAAACAAAACAAAAAATTATTCTACAGAACAAGTTTGTGCATGCATCAATTGGACTATGATGTACTCACATTCTGTCATGCGAAACAACACCAGATTTTATTTGGATTTCAGGTGCAAACTCTACCCAAACAGGCTGTGAGCTCTCAGTGAGTTGCAACTGAAAGAGAATCATATATATGATGAGCATGAATTAGGGCAGTTTGTTTGTTTCATCCCAATATTTTATCCCAAAAACAACAATAATTACAAGGATAAGCTAAAATTAAGTTAATGATGAGATTGAGAATCTACCTGATACAAAATTCCTGATTGAGAGAGAGCAAGAATGGTCTGATTGACAATGAAAACTGAGATGGCATGAGGTGCATGTAATGGCAAATCATGAGGAGCAAGAACCCAGTGGACTCCATTCCAAAACCTCTCATAGATGGACCCACTTTGAGCAGTGACCCATATGGATGTCTCAGACATCTTGGTCAATGAAACTCTCTTTCTGATTGGCAGAGCCACATCTCCATCTCCATCTTCTTCTTCTGGTGATTGCTTTTCTTGATCATGAGCACCACCACCAATCAGACCCACTTTTGTGCAGCTACCATTGACACAGGAGAGCAGATCATAAGGCAATTCCAGCTCTACCCAGGTGTTGGTGTGCTCTCTGTACTCCCAGAAGCGATCTGTTTTCTGGTGGAATTGTGGATTGGTGTGCAGAAGAAAGTGAGTTGAAGCAGAGCGGAGAAGCAAAAGAAGGCAGATGATCTTCAAGGAGTGGCTAGACATGGAAAGGAGAGGAGGGCAGGTTCAAAAATCTAAACAGATGAGAGCTTTGGTTTTGTACCTTTTTGTGGTGCCCCATGTGTACCTTCATATCATGTTTGAAAAGAAGCAAGGGTCCAGGAGATGCAACGTAAATGAGCCGCTTTCAGGTTTAGTCCTGAATCACAATGTTCGAGCTTTCATTGTTAAAGTGTCAATATTGAGGTGCTATTGTTTAAAGTTTTTCTACTTTATATTTTTATTTGATGCAAAACTTATTTCACCCGCATCAATACCAGATCTCGAGAGAACTCAACTGTCTTTTAACGTTTGGTTAATGAATGTCGATGATAAAGTCTAGACACGAAAATCACTATTAATTAAAAGAGTAGTTGTAGAGTTGGGTGTTGCACCTTCTTAGATCGTAACTACCTTCATAGCATAGCCTAATTTATGTGTTAATTTGTCAACTCCAACCCTAACATTATTCATGGGTTTGTTCATCTTCCCTTTGTTTCTTCTATGGAGGTGGTGATGAGAATCCACCTAATTTGTCACGACTTTTTGTTTCTCTTCTCCAATCTCTTTCTCATCAGTGTCTTATGTGAGCTACCAACAATGTGATACAAGATATTTTGTATCAAATTTATAACCAAAAGTTAACTTTAATAAAGTTAACAAGGGAATAGATTCAGTATAGAAGCAATTTGAAGATTGCAACATGTGTTGTGATGTCAATAATTTCCAATCTGTGGAATTTTGATAAGTAAATTACAAAAAATGGGTAATTATCAAATGAGGTAAGATGTCACTTTATTATAGTATCTTGGAAAAATGACCCCAGGGGTCCCTGTATTATCTCATTTATTTTATCGGGTTCCCTGTACTTTAATTTGTTCTTATGAGGTCATAGTATCGCATTTCTTGTTCCCGCGAGATCCATTCCGTTAAATCACTAACGGAATCCGTCAAAACTAACTGTCACCGTTAAAAATAAATAACAAAATATTTTTTAATATGTAGAATTACAATTTTACCCTTCATATTTTACAATTTT
>JAYMTA010006723.1:0-10157 GCA_036897625.1 Pelargonium cotyledonis
TCGTATTCACTATAAAAAGGTTCAAGTCGTAAGACACCTTTGTTTATGCTCAATCTTATGTTTTAGTTTCGAACTGTTCAATGATAAGAATATCTTTTTTCAAAAAAATCAAGTGGGGGATTGTTGGAACTAGTCTGATTTTTTGGAAAAAAAAAACAAACAGAATTTTATTTATTTATTTAATTAATTTTTCGGTTGATTTTTTGGTTGTTAGCTCAGATTTTTTCTCACCTAATTTCTGCGCACGAATTGGTAATCGTGACTGAACATTGCGTTAAAGTTGGGACTAGCCGTTTAAGAATTTGGCTATAAAAGAGAGTCCAAAACTCTGTATTTACACAGAACAAGAATCATTTTCAATTCCAACTTTCCTATTTTCCATTTTGAGAGCAGTTTCATTTCTAAGTGTAGTATAGAGTCGGTTTGTGAGGTGCAACACAAATCGACAATTCAGAGTGGGTTGTTTTATCCTGGGAATGTCGAGGCTGATTGTCTGCTGTGCAATTATCCGGCCAGTGTCGCAAACGTTTTTAAGAGAGCGACCTAGTCCGCGACTCAACCCATCGGTATCAAATTTATGTTCGATTTATTTTATTGTGTTATTAACATCCTTGTTCACCTCCAAGTTTTTCGTCTTATCAAAGCTACACAAATCCACAACTTTTTGTTCCTCTCCTCGCGCCTCTTCCTCTGCCGATAAAGGTTTCCCCAAAAACGCTGCCAATTCTTTGGTACTACCCAAAGTGTCGATCTTGAGATCTTCGTACTTCAAGAAAAGCACTCTGTCGGGCTCCAAGTTGGCCGCTTTCCAGTACTCCAAAACATGATTCCAAAAAGGACCGTAGGGACTAACCCCTGCGCAGAAAGCCTCATACGCCTCCTCCATAGGCAATGGTTCCTGCTCCGCTGATCTGAGGACCATCAAGAAGTGATACATTGACACGAACATGTCTTTTGGGTCCCGACAGATGTAAACAATCCGGCAGCCGGAGGTGAGGAGTGAGTGGGGAAGCAGAGAGAGAGGAGCGTGAGTGGCGAGGAGACGAGGGGATGGGAGAGATTCGGGGTCAGTGATAGGAGGAGCTCGAACGAGATGGATCTCCATCAAGGGCACCAATTTGTTGGGGGTGGCATTGAGCAGCGGGTGGTTGGTCTCGGAGTGGGTTGATCTGTTGAGTATGCAGTAAGCGAGAGCCTTGAGCCAGGTGGTTCCACATTTGGGGTTGGAGGTCACGAAAACGTCGGAGGGACGAGGCTTGAGGTGGTGTTGCAACCACATGAGGCCTTCAAGACCGACATTGGGTTGCATCCAAAAGCCTTTGTAAAGACACAAATGCTCTGTTCTCCATTCTTTGGCCTTGGGAAGGCTAGAGGCTATCATCTCCCTGTAACCTTGGTAGCATCTTTCAGTTTCTTCTTCTTTGCTCATTGCCCTTTCACTCAACTGTTGAGGAGTGATGATCTCTGTCTGCCATGTCTGGCCAAATAGTAACTAATCACACAAATGTTCGTATGAATAAAAGGATAGTATTGCTTGTGTAAATTCAAGCCTGAACAAGGCTTTATGTAAGGGTCGACACATTGTTTTTCACATATGGACAAAGTTGCTTAAGCATATGATTCAAATAAAATATTTATGTCATAGTTTTCGTTATAGTTTGCAATTTTTCTTGTAGTGATCGTCACCACCACCATCCTTCTTCACATGTTTGCAAATCTTGTCAGAGAAAGCAACCACCACCAACCAATCCATGTCGAGCTTGGTCGCCATAGCCATCCACATGGAACACTCGTTTAAATATAATTAAATTCATTTCAAATAAACTAATCTGACTTTTTTTTTATAAACGGGACATCATACTCGAAGTAACAATGTTACTCACTCCCTAAAGGAAGCGAGTCCACAAATCACAACTCATACCGTCAACATGGAGGCTCGAACTTGAAACCTCAGAGGAAATCCAAAATTGCATTAACCACTTGGCCCAACGTGTGGCACTAATCTGACTTAATCTTGAGGTTTTGTTGCAGCCACATTAAAGCTTCAAGACCGACACCGGGTTGCAGCCAAAAGCCTTTGTAGAGATACATATGCTTTTGCTCTCCACCCTTTGGCCTTGGGAAGGCTCGAGGCTATCATCTCCTTGTAGCCTTGGTAGCATCTTTCGATTTCTTCTTCTTTGCTCACTGCGCTTAATTTCACTTAACTGTTGAGTAGCGACGATCTCATTGTCTGCACAATCTTGGTATATCCAACCTACAAATAAATATTTTCCATTCAAATCTCTCCATAAGTGTTTCGTTACGTAAATAAAATTATTGATCTTAGTGCTATTTTATAACATTATTCAGGAAATAATTATAGACAACAATGACAATGACATAATCTATAGTTTTACTGTGATGTAATTATGTGATTATTTTAAGAGTAATACATATTATTGTTGTTACATTCTTATTTTTTGTGCGGGTTCTGATGCATCCATCTTTGCTAGGTCGTGCACATAAAGGTAAAGTTTTCAACCCCTGAGGGCATTTCCACCGTTTGGCGAATCCATGCAGGATGTGGAACCAATGGATCGAGCAAAGCAGGCCTAGAAGAGGAAGAGTGGAGTTCACTTACATTTCACATTATGTGAAGAAACAAGCCTAAAAAAATTGATTTCCATGCTTGTTTCCTCTTTAAATTTGATAGAACTAAAATTCCCAAAGTAAACAAATACATAAAAATTCAAGAGACACGAAGTTTGGTAGCTGAGTACCTGTCTATCGGTGCAAGTAGTCATGAATCAATTCCAAATATATTGTTCTTATTCATTCAGTTTTCCACTATGAATTCTTGAATTTCTATTCCAGTATGTCGGGCCCCTCCCTGTAGTCTCAGCACAACTTCATCTCCAACTTTGAGTGAGGTCACAGGAATTGCAGTCCTTTGCGACTCCTTTCCTACAAAAGTGTAATCTTTAAATTTGAAGAACAAAGTGAAAAACTTGAAGTCTGTAATAGCCACAGACAATGTCTGTCGGAACAAACCTTTATTGGGACTTATTAGAGCAACAGTTTCTGCATTCTGTAGAAGGATGCTGTAAATGGTTTGGTCATCAGAATCATGCTGCAGCAGAACAAATATAAATTATATAAGAATAAAATTGTGATGTACAGCATCATAAAGGTTTGAAACCCAATCTAAGAGACCTATATTATATACTTGATGCAATTATTTATAGATTGCTTTGTTCTTTATGTTTCAGATATCTAAATGCCCTATATGTAATATGCAATTGTTTAAAGATTGTGTGAGTATACAAATTCCTTTTTCAAGCAACAATCAAGCATATCTTATAAATTTGAAGAAAAACAAATAACTTAGAAGTGTAGAGATAGAGAGGGGGTCACCAGTGAAAATATCTCTTGACCTCTTTTGATACATTATTAATGCATAGTAAAAAACAAGGCTTCTAAATACAACCCTTATATGGATCACATCCCATTGCTTGTCAACCAGTCTAATTCAGTTCTGAAGTGTGTCCTCAAATATAACCCTTATATGTCAGTTTGCCCCGCTCACTTTAAATGCCATTATGTTGCACTACTATAACTAGTTGGAGCTACATGAGTCCGTATAATCAGACTTCCTAAATACACTGGTGCAATGAATTATCAAGCAGTTTGAGAAGTTCAATTCATTTATATGCTAGAACACAAGTAACAGCATAAAGACTATCCCACAAACCACAAACCTTTGCTTCCACAAGGACTAATTGTCTAGTTTCTATCTTTACACGACCAACAATTGCTGTCCTTTGCTGGCCTTTTTGGTCAACTACTATCACCTCTCTTCCAGCTTTTAACTCTGAAAGGTAGCACGTCTTTCCTCCTGGAACAGCAACATAGGCATGTACAGGCCCCTGTTCAATGAAGAGACATGTAGTAAATAAGACCGCATAACTGTACACAATGATAGTTCCGGAAAGTATACTCGATGATAGACTAAGAAAACAGCCCTATGAAAATGACGCTAGTTCAGTGGCTAGAAATTTAAAACTTTTTTTCTTAGTGAAGATCTTTAATTTTTCAAATAAAAGAAGCAGAGCATCATTTACATTTCCCATTCATAGGATCATACGTCAAATGCCTCATTCATTAACATAAAGATGCACTTTCCCTTGATAACTTTTTCTGTTACCCTGTGTTATTCTAAATCCATATAGTCCAAAATAAATCAGGGTATGACAATATTGCTGTTCATATTATCATTTAAGAGCCTACCCAAAATTGGTATCAGACGTATAAAGACCTAATGGGCTAATATTTAGAATATCTGAATAGACTCGTAGCAAATGCCATGAAAGAACAATTTCCACACATCACCAAAAAGTAAATAACTAGTAATATAATCACATCAGCAAGCATCACCCAAAAGTCGGCCTTTGTTAAGATGTACCATACGGAAATTCTGTTAAACTTATGGTCGCAACAAAAATTTACCAACGCACAAAATCAGAGCCCTATACAAGTGTTACTATGACAATAGTTGCCAAAACATATCTTTGAAAACTCAGATGAAGACTCACTGCATTCACCCGAAAAGGCCTGCTGGCAATATAATTTGAGTCTAGGCACTCTGAGTGAACAAGGAATAGTCCTCTGGCAAAAGATCCAACCTACAAAACACAACATATGTCGGTTATAAACATTGATTGCATCATATAGGAGTCCGTCAATGATTAATAACTAAAGCCACAGACATCCTTCCACTCAAACACATAAAAGAAACTAGAAGCAAACCAGAAGTCCTTCGCCAGGTCGCATGAGGCTACAGAGATCCACACAAACTCGATCGCCCATCCCAGTCATATGAACTTTCGTTACTGTGGCTTCAGTCAAGCTCAATGTATTGCTCGCTTCATTCCTTCTGTCAAAATACTCCTGATAATATTAAACAAGATAAGGAGCAATGGTTTATTACTTAAGTAGCCATTTGTTAGAACAAGTTACCTTTAGGTCAACAACAGCTTTGACATCTTCAACTTTTAAAACCACTCCACCCAGACCTTGCTCTAAAGCCTACAACAACAACAACAAAAAGGATCCTTTACTGGATGTCATGTTGCATCCTGAAGTACCAAACTGGCCAACTTGTGGAATTTGAGAAATGCCTTGAAAATGTGGAGCTTATTTTTGTTTCTTCAACTCAGATTATTTATGAGGTACCTCCAGAAATATTTGTGCTTCTGAGGGACTCTTTGATATGGCAAATACTGTTTTCTGACTTCCTTGGAATGCTGCCACGATATTTTCTGCTGGTATTATCTAAAAACAAAAGACCGGAGACTGTAAGTACTACGCGTCTATGCTACTGACTAACAGAGGACAAAGGGTCCTCTTGTAGAAAGAAAACAAGTTTGAAGGTAGATGGGATAACACAGGCATCCAAAACAAAATTTGGTTATAGAGCAACAATCAGCAACTAGCATGCAGTAGTATAGACCCTCCATCCTTGCCAGAAATACAGTTACCTGCCAGTCTTGTAAATCAATCACAATGTTATCGGCCAGCTCTTCCCCTGGTTGGAGCTGCTGTAATTCTTGGGGACTCGAAACCTCATAAACAGTGCCAATTCTTGTGTTCTCACCATCCAAAATCTCTCCGCCCTCAATGAAAAGAGGACATATCAATGCAATTGCTGCACAACCCGACAGTCCCCATAATCTCCAAATTAGTTTTTGTATGCCAGACTCATCCCCACAAGAAAATAATCAAATATATGATTGTGAGTACAAATTCATAACTGCAAGCATTGTCTAATTACAACAAAACAACCCCATATACAGTATCGAGAACCTAATCTAGATAATACAAAGGCACGAGTAAGGTTCAATTAGCTTACAGGACCAGTCAGTGGCGAGTTCTTGCCGCCGAGACGAGAAGACGAAGGTGTTCCATCCTCTCTCCACGGCAGCAGTCATGACTTGCTTGCTCTCTGTCCATATCCAAACCCGCTTCGATTGCTCGTAAGTCTCTCCAGATGTCAATGAAGAAGAAGCGCACATCTTGACGCAAGAACCGCGGCTCGAACTCGACCGAAATGGAACACCTTTACTGCAAATTTTAGGTCGCAGTCTATAGTTTTTGTGGGGAATCAATCTGCAAATGCTGCTTGTATCTGCAAATTTGATAAAGTGGTAAAGCTAAAACGTGTTTCAAATTAACATTTAACAAATGAAATGGAACAGCAATTTGAGGAAGTTTTGGTGACCTAATTGAGGAGAGAAGCAAGGGAGCAGGTTGGGAGTGATGACCAATGAAGCAGAAGAAGACAACACAGCCATCAAATTTGCAGATGAAGCTGCTTCTGGTTAGGGATGATACTCAAAATCTATTTTTTAGCCGGTAAGGTAAATAAGCGTATCAACAAGGACTCCAGAGGTAAAGAGAAAATTTTAGTCAAGCCTCATGTAATCATTTGTATTACGGATGATTATACCTGATTGCTCTTAAAAATAAAACATCGTAAATTCTGTTTATTTTGAACTTTTTCCAACTCGACCACAGTTAACTCTGACAAAAATTGACTATGTTACGCATTGTACATGACATCAAATTTTTTTCAAAATGTCAATTTTATCATTCTTCTTCGTAACAAGCTGAAGATACTTTTGCCGTTTAAGTGTTCTCATTATCCCACATTTCAACGGTTAAATTGTCTTTCCCAAACATGCTTGCAGGAGTTTTTGGTACCCAGCATACAAACTGTATATAACTAGGAGAAATAAAAAGTTCCAAGCATAACAATTCAGAACGCAACATCAAGTTAATTAAGATGATTGTCACTGTGATGGAACTGTAAATCAACAGGTGGGAGAAGGAGATGAGATCAATAAAATATATTGAACAAAATTATTAAGGCTCAAAAAATGTAGCTTTGATTATGGCATTCTGCAATGGTCGACAATCAAAAAGCTTCTAATAAGAGGCTTAAGGCTTCTTCTGTATGCATGATGCGAAGGGCAATTATATATGGTCAATCAAGCCTCAATTGAAACGTTTGCCTTTCTGGGAGGCAAAACCACGTTCTGGTTTCCAGGGAAGGCATTTCGAGAGATGTCTACCAGGGATTTGAAACTGTATGGCTCATGCATGGAAATCTCTGATAGCACTTTTCTGTTCAGTTGAATGTTCTCCTTCAGCAACCCATGCATGAAGTTACCATACTTAACCTAACAACAGGAATATAAAATATTAGATGCAAACATATACAATCATTCATCTCAGTGGAAAGGCTACAATTGTTTTGTCCAAGCCTAGTCAAAATGCAAAAAAAATTTAACTACTTGAAGTGGAAATAATGAACAAATCCATAACATCTATCAGTAACACCAAGTGGTGACACCTATATCTTTTAACTAACATTACATGTAGTAGTAGTAGCATGAGAACTACACAATTTTCCATGATAGTGCCTCTAGCCCCGTGCATGAGTATCAGCAAAGATTTTTATGTGTTACAGGACCCATTATATTAAGGTAGCGTTTGTGAATCAAGAATATTCTCATTCCAAACCATTTTCATGACCAAAAAAGTCCTAACCAAACGCGAACAATGAGAATTTAATTCCCCTTCCCATTCTTAATTCTCATTTCTCAAAAAAAATTCCAATCCAAATGCTACCTAAGTTCTACTAGTCTTCTAGGTCAAGCATTTGATACCATAAGGTTCTTCAACAAAAACTTTACCCATCAACACAAGGTGTCAGGCAGTCCTATTGCTGTAATACAGGCATGCAGAATCTAATCATCTGGAACTGTAAGTTTGAAAGAGTTCCAAAAGATATAAATATTAGTTTGGTCAGTGATTCACGTGCTCTAGTTTCACAAACCTATGCGGCTATGCTCATACCTAGAGAGTGGAGATTGATTGCATACTTCAAATTCTATCCCCAAAGTCATCTATAGTTTCATTTTAAAACAAAACCACTTAATGTACCAATGTTTGACATCTCATCTCTCCCATACATGGCTAAGCCATAATCATGTCTATTTTTTTGCTTGGTTCTCGCATACTATAACTGGAAATCCTATCTGAAGTGGAGCATCACTACCACCTAACTCCGTTCAGGCATTCAATAACCTTCCACCATATGCTCATCATTCTCTAATATAATTGTTGTGTGAGCAGCTTCTGTCCCATATCTTTGATTTACCATAACATTTTAGTTCTATATTTTATAAAACAAAATGGTAAAAGATATGTGTAGTAGTGTAAAATGCGGTTTACAAGACCTTAAGCTTCAAAGAAGTGCAGATTTATAAAATACAAAACTTTGAAGCACGATCTCAAGTAAAAAAAGGTTGCATTTCTGGTGAAGATAAAAGAACAAGGAGACTTTTAAGGTTGTAACTTGGAAGAAAAGCATGAAATCCTACTCTCACAGTGTGATGAAGCAATGGTAGACATACTGGGAACAATGAAGAAACTCGAAAGTTAAAAGTATTAAACAAGGATAAATTATGTATAGAGAAAGCAACAGAAAAACAATAGATTCTGAATGATTGCAGGCTTGCAGCAAATAAATGTTTTTCTTTCAGAAATCTGTTTACAAAGAATGAACTGAACTCTGTATGTGTGACTAGAGAGAGTGAGAGAGAGGTACCCCGTGTAGGCGGGTGCCAGCACTGATACGTTGAATCCAAAGAGAGCGCATGTCACGCTTTTTGTTGCGTCGGTCTCTGTAGGAATACTGCAATGCCTTCTCCACCCTTTCCCGAGCTATCCTTATACAATTCTTGGCCCTTCCCCTAAACCCCTTGGCAAGCTTAAAAATCTTGTTCTTGTTCATTTTTCCCTCCTCTTGCTGCGCATTTACAGACCAAGATATACAAATTATCACAGATATCAACCAAAATAATCAATCTATCAAGGAGCCAAACTGGTCACAGAACAAATAAATTATACACACTTCATTTTTCTTCAATTCATACTAAATATGAGACTCAATAGGGGTTATCAACGGTCTATATATCATGAAGCCATGAAAATTGAAAACTCAAGAGCTTAGCTCACAAAATCCAACTAACAACAATCATACAAGAAACTCTAACAGACTAATTTTCAAGTCGAGGTTTTTAACTCCCAAACATACAAATGAGTCCTTCCAAAGGAGCTGGAAGGTGAACCGATCATGGTAGGGGTCAGTTCATGTGTTCAATAAAATAAAAATTAAACTTTACCAATAAATATAAGAACCCTAAGGTTTAATGTATAAAACCCTCAAAATATCAGAAGCATATGAGGTGAGACAGCTAGTAGCTGAAGCAGTAGCGCCGTCGCAGACCAAAATAGCAGCAGTAATGTCACATCTTCAACAAGCCCAACAAATAGTAAAAAAGAAAAAGAAATACCTTAGAAAGAAGCTGGCGATGGCGGCACTGCAGAGAAGAGAAGATTTGCGGTGGAGATGTAAAAGCTCAGGGCACTGAAATTAACTGCAGACACAGGACTAGTTTAGAAAAGCATGATGTGGAGGAGCAAGTGTTAGGTTTTGTATAACGGGCCATTCTATTGAATCAAATAAACAAGAGTTTAGCCCATTTTACGTTAGGAAAAAACATAGTTTCACATAGCCCAGGTCCAACACTAATATTGCAATACTTTTCTTTTGCCTAAAGTCTAAACTATGATGTTTTCTAAGCGAGTTCGCAAGTTAGCGGTTTGACACTTTTAAATCGTTTTAGCACATTCAGTTTAATTATCATTGAAATCCAAATGAAGTCGGGGTTCTCACTAACCAATCAATAGTTCCAGCTTGTCCCAGCTTGTCCTCGAGTCGGGTAGGACCATAAGTGCGACAAATAGGACTGAGCAATGTGAATCACAAAACCGAATCGAACCGACAAACTGACCGAACGGAAACCTTATTGGAATCGGCCGGTGTCGGTTTGACTATTGACGAAACCGACTGTCGCCGGTGCGGTTTGCAGTTTAGGTGCCTATGAACCGAGGGAAACCGAACCGACCGACTATACCTTATTTCCTCATAATTTTCTATTTATTTAACCTTAAATCAACACTCAATAAAATCCTAAGAACAGATTATCCTAATCTAGCTGTGAAACTTTGGCTATGGAGGTTCACTGTTGCAGTAGAATGGAAAAGTC
>JAYMTA010006724.1:0-10155 GCA_036897625.1 Pelargonium cotyledonis
ATAAGCATACCTTAACAAAAAAAATATTAACATACTGTTAAGCTTGTCGTGCAAGTTCAAGAGATAATAATGTATAGCTTAAGAAGTACACTGCATGACCTGGAGGAAGTGTGAATTTGAATCGTAAAACAACAATGAAACTTATCTTTTCAAACTTTTATCATTTTGTTTATATATAGTGTCATTTTTAGATGCAAAAGATCTTCAATCATGGTTAGATATCAACATTTATTAGGTTAGAATATTCACTGAGGCATTAACAGTTTTAGAGAGATTTTTTTATCTTCTGTAGAGTCACAGAGAGGGTATTTTGGAGCTCAAGAAAAAAAAAATAGAGCTTTTAGACGGTGGTAGCTTTTGACATTCTCTTTGTACCAAACTAGTTTATTTAACTTTTGAATAAACTTGAATTTTGATTAAATAAGCTCATTTTTATTATCTATAGTTTGTTTTCTTTATTTTCTATGTGTAGCTAATCACCACACGTTATTGCCTTGTGATTGATGGCATAAATAATTAAACATCACCTCCTAAATAACAGAGAAAAATCATTCATTACAACTACACATTTTATCTATCATTTTACTTTACATTTCTTCCTAAAACTTATACATTTATGCTTTTTCTGTTAAGATTCTTACTCTCACATCTGAAACGATTATTTAGAAACACATCCGACATTTTCACTTAACGGCTTATTATCTTTACCCGGTCTCCAAAGACCTAATCCAAGATCCCAAAATTCGAAAACTCAGAATATTTTCGAGGTTATACCAAATAATATAATTCCTTTAACACGTAGAAAAGAAGATCATTATGATATTTTGACTTAATTAGAGCCAAAATGCGCATCAAATATCTATATTTATATATTTGTGAATTTATTAAATTTTAATTATTTTGTCCTCACTTAATAAACATAATGATTTGTTACTATCGAATGTAATTGAATCATAACGTGTTAAATGTATCTAACTAGTACCACGTAACTATGATTCGGGTTTTTTATATTATAAATATGTTTCATTTGCTAAAATGGGATAATAGGTTACATATAAGAAAAATTGTACACATGAGTCGTAGTTGGCCAAATATGAGATTGGTGCGCCAATGAGAGGCGCATTGGAATCTAACCCATTAGATTAGAACATATTCTATATATCTTTCTATATACATTTCCATATATTGTACACTTCACATTGTTTTAGTAATTGATGCTGACATTTAACTTCTCTTATCTTATATATGTTCTTCCCAGATTCTCTAAAGTGTCTATAACACTCATGTGATCATGTCATCCATCAAAAGATGAAGAAGAAAAAAGAAAAAGAAAGTGTTCCTAGTCTTCTAGTGACCATGATCATAATCATGTCCAACTTGTTCGAATTCTTTTAGTTTCGAATGCGGAATATTAGTCAGCATTACATTCAAGTTCATGTGACAAAAGTAATGAGGATATATAGTGTCGCAGACTAAAAAATTTCGGTACATTGTATCACAAAACTTGACAGCAACAACACATATGTGTTTGCTTATTAAACATATTCTTTTATTAGAGTATTGTCTCTTCATAACAAGCTCTAATTTTCTTTTTACAATGAAGTTTCACGGGACGCATTAATTCATTAATTAGGTTGCAATACAATTAAAAACAATATGTTTGATGTGTAATTAAAAGTATCATCTAAAAAATAAATCATTAAAATCTAGCATGAGTCTAGACAAGTATTGCTTTACTTTTTGGTTAGAGGGGATTTAGAATAAATTAAATTAGTTTCAAACACATACTACTATTAGGGCTTGTTTGGTAACACTTCTCAGAAGCTAGAAGTGGCTTCAAACAACTTCTAAAATCTGTAATTGTTTGCTAACAAAAGTAAAGAGAAGTGTTTCTAGATAAAAAATTAAAAAAAACTAATTTAAATTTATTTTTTAAAATGACTAAAATGTACATTATTATAAAAATAAAAAAAATCATTTTAACTCATCAAATAAGAACATAATTGGAATATGATTAATTTTTTCTCTACTTCTCATGGTAGAAACAAAAAAATTTAGCTTCTTGCAACTTCACCATCATTACACAAGTCATCCAAAAACTAAGTGAAAGTAAACAATGTGTTTAGCTTTTGTCTTTATAATTTGCTTATATGCCTTTATTTTATTTGATATGTAAGAGTTTTTAACTTTTAAGAAGTGATATCAAACAAAGCTTTAGATAAAGGTATTAGAAATTTAGTACTATTAAAAGGTGGGACTTCCATTATTTAGTAACTCATGTAGGTATGTTTGGAAACATATGTAAACCTACCTATGGAAAAGCTACCTTTGTGTTTGATGCTCAAAAGTTCTTGGTATCAAAACCAACCTATTGGAAATGGAGTTAGTGCCACCATGTCCCCCATTTGTATTTGTTTAATTGGAGATCAATAGATTTATGTTAGTGCAGTGTAGTACTTTCATGAACCTCCTGCTATCTCTTGAACTGTATAGGATTAAAATAAGATTAGTCATATCAATTATTTGATTGAGTAGGGCAGGTCAAGATTGTGAGCATCAATATATAATCTAAAAAGCACAGAAATTGAGATTTTTTTTCCCAAGGAAGTAAGGTGTTATAGCAACATGGACAAGATGTCCATACCTCTCTCCAGTCTATAAATGTCTTCTCTTCTTGGTTTACTATCCTACAAGTTGATCCAAAATTAATGTATAGATGTCAGGAGATTGTGTCCCATGTTATGCTGAGAACTTGTTTGGTAAATCTACATGCAAATTTAAGTAAAATAGTATATATATTTGAAGCTATTTTAAGTTGGTAGCTAGTTACTAAGACTTGTTGAGCCAAGTGGTTAAAATAATTTGGATTCTTTCTGAGATTTCAAGTTTGAGCCTCATTGTCGACGGTATTAGGTGAGATTTGTGGAGTGGAGTTTAGGATGACACTCTCTTTGGAGAGTAAAAAAAATTACTAATTCAATTATGATGTCATGTTACTGATAAAAATAAGTTGGTAGCTAGTTTGGCTAAAAACAAAAAGCTTCCGGGACAAATGAATTGTTGTCAACTTGAAATTGACTTTTTTAAAAAGCCATCAAACAACTTTTACAACAATAAAGAGTTCTAGCATACACTTGGGTCAACCTGATTTTAGTTTAGATCAATCTAAGTATATATAATAAAAATTGTTAATTAATACGATAAGAATTAATACTTTCAATCTTAATTTATCTCAAACTGATTTAATTTTCTTTGATGTGTTGTTCATTAGTTTGCCAAAATAATAAGTCTCAATAATATACTTGTGTTTTATTTGATATTTTTTTTGTCAGTTTATAAATTTGTACACCTTTTCGTTTTTATTTGCAAAATATATTTTTATATCAAACTCCTTTTAAACTCTTTTTTCAAGTAGTTCCTTCTTGCTCATTTGTACATCAAATAGTGTTACCATACAAACATTTACTTACTCCATAGAGATTGAAAGATGACCCATTTATGCCCATCCCCACGCACTGCATTGATCAATGCAACTTCTAAAAGAGGAAAAGTTGAATGATTGCAAGTTTTGACTGTGTAGTCCCACAAAGAGCTCTCCATTTTCTTAACACTTCAAAGTTGGAGAACTGCTGCAAACTAAGACACAAGAAACAAATGGTTGGTTTTATGAGATTTTTGGACAGGTACGCGGGACTGTAAGTAATGGGTGGCAAAACTTTCGCTATTAAGTTTGAGACTTGAACTTGATGCCTCAGGTTAAACTGAAATAACACCTTGTTAGTTGACTCACACGCTTGGTGATATATTTATTTTTGCATGTTCATGATTATATATTATGATAAATTTAAGTGATAATACTAACTTATTAAAATTTGCATTGAAAGAAATTTAGTAAATTGATAATATTCTAATTGTCGAATCCAATTTTCACGTATAGTTACCTTTTCACGGTTATTTTTTATTAGATTTGAACATAATTTACGAGCAATCAACTGAAGTACATGTTCGATCCAATAGATGAGAGAACATCAATGCAAACATGGAACTTGTCATCAAACAGTCAACTCTTATGGCTCCCCATGCTTTGCTCACATCTTCAGAAGTCAAAACAAAACATGTTAATGAATTGTTTGTATATATGGAGAGAGAATAAAAAATTTAAACCTTGTTAATTTTAGTTTATACTAAACTAAACCAATTATACGTTGTCAACAATGAACCGCTGAAGCCCACTTCCGAAGATCCAAAAACCATTCATCTATCCAGTTAGAGACCCGTTCCTAGTCACATGGACCATCTGTGGGTGCTCCTCTCTCTTCAAAATCTGAGTCCTGGTCATCTGCAGTTGTTCGGTTTTCTCATATTGCCTAAGGAGATTAGAAAAACCAATTACGATATTTTTTAATTTCTTTAATTTTCATGCGCTTTGCCTATTTGGCAGTCTCTCTATCGCTCATGCGCTTTTATCCTCTATGTTTCGAAAGTTATAATAAAAATACGAAATTATTGACACAAAATAATGATACGTTGTTACCGCATTATTTTTATTTATAATAACAGAGTGACCTATTTAATTCAAATATTTTAACCACATATCACAAATAATTTGGAACTTACTCACTATATATATATATATTCAGTTTTATTGTTTTTTTTTTAAAACTAACTACTTGAGCTACACAATAAGAGTAGGTCTTCCCTTTAAACTTCACCCCGCTCATGTAATGAAATTTGAACGTACGACTACTTAGGTACCAGTTTTATTGTTTGCACTTGTTATATAGTGCCCAAAGCAGTTTTTTTTGGATAAAAACAGATTGCATTAGAAACTAGGGAGGAAGAGGAGCCAAAATATCCTCCATGATTATAGAGTTCATACAATCATGGATAACATAAGATAAAGCACCCACAGGCGAGTGAAGCAAAATAGAGTTTGAAATGAAAGATGTATTAAAACACGAATGAGCTAAAAAATCCGCCAGCCGATAAGCTTGCCCAAAGCAGTTAATGTATTAGTATTTAGGCATTATTTGGTAAGTCTACTAAACGTCTATAGAGGTAAAATGTCTATAGAGGAAGTTGGAAGGAGTTTTCATTGTCTATAGAGAATAGGAGGTTTGTTTGGTAAAAAAATGTCTGGAAGGAGTTTGAGAAAAAAAAATATTGTTTGGTAAAATTGTCTAAAAAGAGGGGTGTTATGTTGAAATGACCACATTGTCCTTAATATTATTAGAACAATATAACAAACTTGGAGGTAAATCCACATGTTTAAGTGGACTTACCGTCTGAATGGTATACCTCACATTTAAAAGGGTCCACCGCTCAAATAGAGGTAACAAACTTGAAGGTAAACTGACATGAGTATGTGGGCTTACCGTCTGACCTGTATACCTCACATTTTAAAGGATCCACCGCTCAGACAGAGGTAACAAACTTGGAGGTAAACCGATATGAATATGTGGGCTTACCGTCTGAATGGTATACCTCACATTTCAAAGGGTCCACCGCATAGACATAAGAAGCAGAGGTAAATCATGTGTTTAACTTCTGACGGTGTACCTCACATCTTACATGGATTTCCGCCAAGATACATAAAAATCAGGGGCAATTTGGGTATGAAAATTCATATAGACATTTTCACTATTCCTACAGGAGTAACCCAACTTCTATAAGAATAGTGTCAACTTATTACTGTGTCTATAGACATTCTTCTCATTAAAGACTTACCAAACAAAAAATTCTTCAAAAAATGTCTATGTCATATAGACATTGAGTAGAGATACCAAACAAGGTGTTCGTTGTATTCTATATTCGCTACAAATTAATACCCTTCTCTCTCTCTGAAGAGATCTCAATATCATCTTCCAAGCTCCAGCTTTCAACTCTCTTTCTCTCCCCCATCATTACTATATACCTTCTTCATTATTCTTTTCTCTATCTATCTTATCTACCTAACCTCCCAATCCCATCATTCATTACTATTCTCCAATGAAGATCCAGTGCGACTTCTGCAACAAAGACGAGGCCTCCATCTTCTGCACCGCCGACGAGGCCGCCCTCTGCGCCGCCTGCGACCACCGCGTCCACCACGCCAACAAGCTCGCCTCCAAGCACCACCGCTTCTCTCTCCTCCACCCCAACTCCAAGGATTTCCCCATATGTGACATCTGCCAGGTATCATATCTATGTTATCTTCTTGTTTTCATCGGATCCGTCTCGACGACCTTCGTAGATTTCATTTTCTGAATTCTGGGTTTTTCTCTTTACGCCTCTGCGAATCATGGGTTCGATCTCGTTAGATTTGAATTCGTCTCGATGATGTTTTTTTTTTTTTTTTTTTTTTTGTTGTAGGAGAGAAGAGCCTTTCTTTTCTGTACACAGGACAGAGCAATTCTCTGCAGAGAGTGTGATGTTCCAATACACACCGCCAATGAGCACACGCTCAAGCACAATAGGTTTCTTCTCACCGGCGTCAAGCTCTCCGCCACCTCTAATCTCTACTCCTCCGAAACATCCGCCGCTTCCTCTGTAACCAAAGGGTCCAATCCTGCGATTCCCTTAAAAAAACCCAACTCAGTCTCCTCTGCAATTTCTAATCCTAATCCAGCAGAAGCTAACAAGATTGGAACCAATCAACTCTCGGAGACGAGTAGCATATCGGAGTACTTGATCGAAACGCTCCCGGGATGGCGGGTCGAGGACCTCCTCGATCCCTCCTCTTTCTCTTTCGGTTTCTCTTCCAAGGTTTGCATATACATATGGTATAATCACCAAAAACTACTAGTGACACCTTTTCCAATTATCTATACTTTTTTTTTTCGTAATTTCTTACAATCTGTATTAATTTTTTTATTCCGTTTACATTCCATTAGTTAATATATAAAAAATCTAAAATATTCTTATTTATTTTAATAAATGACTACCGTATGTTTTCAGATTCGTAATAAATATTAGGATTTGTGTTAGATTTATATTGTTTGAACAAATTTTGAATTTGTCTTGAGTTTGTGTTGAAGTTATGTTTGATTTGTTAGTCGAATGTTAGTATTTGTGTCGGATTTGTGTTGATTGAACAAATTTTGAGTTTGGGTTGGATTTGTGATGAATTTGTGTTGTGTTTGTGTTGTTTTTTTGTTGAATTTGTATTAAATTTGTGTTAGATAAGTGTTGAGTTTGTGTTGGTTGAATAAATTTTTATTTTGGATTTAGGTTGGATTTGTGTTGTGTTTGTGTTAGTTTTTTTTTGTTGAATTTGTGTTGGGTTTGTGTTAGATTAGTGTTAGTTGAACAAAAAATGAGTGAATTTAATCAAATTACTTTGAATTTTCTAGCGAAAGTTTGAAGATTCCGGCGAACCTTTGATTTTTCTGTCAAAGTTTGAAGTTTCCGGTGAATTTTTTATTTTTCCGGTGAACCTTTGAATTTTTCGGCGAATGTTTGAAGTATCCGGCGAAGATTGATGAATTTGTTGTTGACTAATGAAGAAGAAGAAGGGTAAAATGGTCATTTTAATTTTTTTTTCAGTCGTGTGCACAACACATGTCTCTTTTGGAATATTTCGTATATTTTTGGACAGAATTGCTAATGGAATAAAAAAAATAATATAGGATAGTAAGAAATTACGAAAAAATGTTCAAAATAGTTCATTGCAAAAGGCGTTAATTACATGACTATTATTAGTGATTATTTCCGTACATATATAATCAAACACTTGCCATTCTGGAAATTTCTGATTTGATTTGTATCTGAGTAAGTTTTGTTTCGTTTTTCCTAATCTGCAGAGTCTTGATGATGGTGCGCTGCCATTTGTGGGCACTGATTTTGACCAAAACAGTCTAGGTTCGTTCCATCATGATCTGCATGTGTCTGGGATGAAGGAAACAGTGAAAGAGAAGGAGGCCATGAAAGGTAGTAGCAACAGAAGTTGGAGTGATGATGGGTTCACAGTCCCACAGATCAGCCCTCCTTCTGTTCCCTCAAATAAGAGAGCTAGACATGTCTGGTAACACTACTTGTGAAGCCAATCAAAATAGAATGCTTCTCTCCAAACATGGGTTTTGATTTCTCTGTTCTTTTTTTGTCTGATCTGGTTAGGTTTTGGTATTTTTTCTTTCCAATTTGTGTAATTTTTCTTGGCCTTGTACTTGCAAACTTGAGAAATCTTTGTACATATGTTCTAAGGAAATCTATTTACAAGTTGAAGAAAAGTCTCTTGTATTGATCTATGAATCTTGCAGGGATACAAATTTGAAGGTCATGTTTAGTTAGGCCTTGGAGCCTCACATGCCCTGCCATTGGCAAATATTTTACTAACTTGTAAAATATATTTCAAAACAAATTTTGTGAAACAATGTGAAAATATGTTATCTTCTTTGGCATCTTTGCCTTTTGTTTGTAATGATCTTTTTAGTTGGAGAGTTTCCAAAACAAGCACTTGGAGTTGGTGATGTAAGTGCAAAATTGGAAACATGATATTGAAGAAAATAAGGGGGACATGGGATAAGGAAATGAGTGAGTAAGAGAGGGGAAAAGGGCATAAAAGTGAGGCTCATTGTTTTGTCTCAATGCAGAAAGTGTCATTTCATTGTACAGATGGAAGTTTTGTTTGTTTTCTCCAATACGATGTACAAGCTCAACTGTATGCATGCTTATTTTTCTTCTTTTATTCCTTGAAGATTGGCCAAGGAAAGAGGTAATCTTAGGTGCATTATTGAGTTTCTTAAGAAAAAAAAAAGGGTGAAGATACTAACTTACGACTTTCTATTTTATTTTTAAAATCATTCTATTTTTTACTTTTTAAAAATACAATCAAATTATGAGAAATTAAATTAAGTTTAGATGTATTTAATTAATCTCTCCGTCCCTGGCCGGTGACGTGTTAGGGTTTTTTTTTTTTGGTTTTGCAGGTAATCAAAGGCGGCGGGGGAAGTAGAGATGGGGTGGAAGTGTGTGGGAGGGGTTGCACGCTAACCGGTCACAGGAGAGTGAGCAGAGAAGTCAAGCTCGTGTCCAAAGTCGAGTTGTAGGCGACTTGGGTTTTGGAAATAGCAATTACAAGCAGCGACGACGGTGTGGTTGGGGAGATCCGAGGGCAGTGACGGGAACGGGACAGAGAAGACAGAGGGGTGAGGACGGGCATGAAGGGCAACATTCGGGTGTAGGACAGGGGAGAAGAAAGCACGAGAGCGCGAGTCGCGGGCGTTATCTAGTAGTCGGTGATTTGCGATGGCGACAGTGTCAGACGGTCTTATAAGCTTGTGTTGGTTGCTATTATGTTGAAAGGAGTGACAGAGGAGGGTGTTTCTGAACAAGCCATGTCGGATCTCGTGTAATGATCCGAAGTGTCATATAGTTGTGGTTTACTAGTTTGGATTTGCATTTTATATATTTTGTTAGATTGTTTTTGTTTAAGTTATGCTTTATTAGTTTGGTTTGTGTGTAGATACCAAGATTGAAGAGGTTCTCGTTTGCATATAGATCAGTGAAATGCAGTGACTTGTAAGACTACTAGGGCTCGTACTCTTGGAATGTACTGGGTTCTCTGGTATGTTATGAGGCTCTTGATCTAATGAAATACTAGATATTGTTGTTTTTTTCAACGTGTAAGAGATGTAACTCATAAATGTTTTAAGCCTAAGAATCACGATACTATGATTTTTTAGGTCTATGCATGCATTTGAGGTTCATGTTGCATGCATAAAAATAATACACCACTAATCATAGATCTAATGTATTTCAAGGGTCGTCTCCAAGGGGATGGAACAATGATCAATGAGTTCTAATCTCATTGCGCCAGGTGGAATAAGGTTTGAAATTCATAGGAGACAATCCTATTGTGTAGAAAAATTAGTTAGTTTTTAGGGAAAGTTACACATACATCTCCTCTTAACTATACTTATTACACATAACTCTCTTAAAAATCATGATGTAACTTTTATCTCTCCTGAACTATGCCACATTTTTACACATCTAGTTTTCCATTTAATTTTCTGTTTAATGTGTCAAAAAGACCAAAATGCCCTTATAAAAAATAAATAAACACAGACCCTTATAAATTAAATAAAAAATTAAAAACAAAAAACAAAACAGTGGCTAGCCGTCTGTCTTCTCCGGCGTCCGTCGGTGTTCTCCGGCGACGACCACCACCTCTATTAT
>JAYMTA010006725.1:0-10154 GCA_036897625.1 Pelargonium cotyledonis
AACATAATTTTTTACTTATATTTATATTATTGAGTTCATCAATTTAGTAGTTTCATGAATATAAGATACATGGGGTAATAGTACATCATAATTAGTAGTTCAAATATTAAAAGATACATGAATGTAAGAAAATTTTGTTTCAAACAAAATTGTTTATACTCAAGTAGTTACATATCAAGTCAATGTAAATGATGACACAAAAACTAACAAATATAAAACAATTTGATTATATATTTAAAATAAAATCGTAACTCTTGAAATTCGATTACGTACGTGTTGAAATTATTGGTAGAGGAATAACAATTTAGAATAGGGTAGGTAAAAATAATTATAATTATACTAGGTCTGGTTTACGTGTAATTTAGTAAAATGAAGAAAGACAAAATTGAATTTTTAACGTCAATGGCATGAGAGTAAATTTTGAAAATATAAAGATATTATGCACATTCAAGATTCCAAATTAAGGGGTAAAAAAGTCAATTGATTCCCCTCCCAACCCCCATAGAATTTTATAATTCCATGAATTTGAAAAAGTGAAATCTTTTAGAAATCCTATTTTTCAATCTCTTTTCTTTGACTTTTTTATCGAACATGATATTTTACTTTGACCATCAACTTACCCTTATCACCCTCACTTTCCCTTATTAAAATCATGATTCCCAAACGATACTTTAAAGGTTGAGTTTTTGAGAGATTAAATTCCCTCACTCTCATAAATTTGCATACTCAAGTCAAAAAATGGCTGTTTTTGAGAGATTAAATTCCCTAATTATCATTTCATTCCATTAACCAAAATAAACTTTAAAACTGTAAAAAAATATAAATAATAACAAAATTTATGCTCTCATAAATTTGCATACTCAAGTCAAAAAATGGCTTTTGCCAATACAACTTCAAATTTATGAGATGCTGCTCTTTGCCTCTAACTCTCACAAAACAGTTGCAAGTTGTTAGTATTTGAAATTTCTGTGAGGCAGCAAATTAATTCTCAAAGTAAAATCATCTAATAGACTCTATAATCACCACACAAAAATATACAAGCTCATTATGTTTATTTCACAGATGAATTGGGCTCATCTCTCCTATACACAAGCTCGATTTAGCATTTAAGAAATACAACTATCCTAAAAGTTGTCCTTTGCTCTGCGAATAACACCCAAGGCTTCTGCATTGGTAGCTGTGGCTGGGATCTTCAGAGAATGTCGTATTTCTTTACTTGAAGTTCGAAGGAAGGGATTGCATAACTTCTCATTCTTTACGACAACTGGAATCTAAGAAACAAGAAAAGAGACAACTTCGATGAGCAATAGCATGTCTGCAAAACAAGAGAAAAATAATTCATTGCTGGACAAACAAACTCCAAAGTTACGAACCAATTCCAATAACTTAGGGCCATTTTCATACATCTAATCAATTTCAATAACCTAGTAGCCACATGGGGCTTCCTGAGAAAAGGGCAACTCCAATAAATTACGAGCTCGTATCAAGTAAACTGTCATTCCAAGAAGTTTGTCCAACTTCATACACCTGAGCTAAGCTACAGATGGCCAGGTCTAGGTTTATGAGGCATCATATACTGTAATAGCACAAGAGATTGCACGGGCCCAAGTGGGGGTGTGCATATGAGAAAGAATAGCCAAAGCTTAAAGGGCATCCCAATGCACAAGGTTTCCGCCACTGAGGGGTCTGGTAGGGTCATTCGTGTACACGATCATACCCCTGCTTTTGCAAGGAGGTTGTCTTCCCAACTCAAACCCATGCCCTCAATAACCAAAATTCATATAAATAAATTGAACTCTACCAAAAATATGCTTACTAATGATTGAAAAACATAATACAATATATAAATAAAATTGAAAGCATGTTTTTTCAAGACAGCAATAAGATAAACTCTCTAAGTAAACATTAGACATTATTAACAAAAACAATGAATCCCCAACAATTACCGTTGGCAAGCCTTTGTTGCGGAGATGAGCAACATGAGCTGCATAGGATTTCAGTGCCTCATTCTTGGGTTCTATCGACAATGCAAACTTTGAATTACTCTGTCAAAATGAAACCTCAAAATAAATCCTTTTGAACAATTAAGCTTAAGAATATTAACTAGTAAAGAACACAGATCATGGTAAAGAGGACTAACCAATGTATACTCATGACCGCAATATATATGTGTATCCTCTGGCAAAGACATGATCTTTTCAAGAGAAGAATGCATCTACAATATCAATAATTTATTTGTCATGTCATAAATCAAGAAGAAAGCATAATATCTAAACAACTTAAATTACTTAACATTCTCTTGAAATTGAACATGGCTCAGTTTCTTAAGGCTACAAATACATCTTCAAGACTAACATTTAATCCAACAATCAAATGACAGTCGCTTGTTTGTTTTTTATATTTTACAACTCTTGAAATACAGAAATGTATACATGATGACATTCCTTTTTAATTGAAAAATCTGATAATATCATTAGACATTCTCACAAATCAAAGTTCCAGGAAAAAAGTTTGATAGTAACATTATACTCTTCCAACTGCCCAACATCCAACTTCAACAACATTTATGACTTGGACGTACACGGGAAAATTCAAATTCTTGTTTGATAAATTCCATGTACTCCCTGCTTTGTTTCAGGTTGGTTTTAACGATTTTTGCAAGTCTCTCAAGCTTTACACCATAATATTTGTTGACATCAAAATTACTTTGGACCCACTGTTAAAAATCCGATTAAAGTAAGCGGGTTTTGCAACAACAACAAAAAAGAAGAAGTTAGGTACAATTAACAAAGACACGAGAGATCATTTGGCTTGAGTTAGAGTTAGACAGATCCAAGATACTTAAAGTTGTATATAGCCTGGTACGTTGCGAATGCAAGTAGGACTGATAACAAAGCCTGGTTTGAAATTTTTTGGCGGTGATTGATATGAGAGCACCTTTCACTTCTATCTAAGCAAATTCATACACAACTACACTTGGCTTTTTAGCAGTCATGAATATGGTTAATAAACTATAGAAAAATCACTGGAAGGGAACACATCACCAACAATGCAAATCAAAATTACCTGCTCGGGGGTACCTTCAAAAAGTTTGCCACATGATAAGCTGAACAAGGTGTCTCCTGTGAAAATAGCCCCAGCTCCAGGAAAGTAGAAGCTAATATGCCCTGCTTGTAGTAAGTAGAACAGATTAGAAGAAAGGTAAAACATCTGACCATATGCCTTAAAGTAATCTAGTGACAGCTAGCTGTTTCATATTTTCCTGTTATCATGTGATGCATATTTCCAAATACTGTTCAATTCCAACATAGTGACATATGCAACATTATGTCTATAAATATTGACAAAAAGGGCTGTTTTCATCAAAGAACTTTGAAGTACCAACATAATTGATATTTCTCATAAACAATATCATTGGGAAAGTACAACCTCGAGTATGGCCAGGAGTTTCCATCACAACCACCTCATGGCCAGCAAACATCCACCTGTCCCCATCATTCAAACTTATATCAATACCCGGAATCCTATCCTTATCAGTGCATGAACCAATCACCTACAGGCAACAAAGAAGAAATTGTTAGCTACACAAATGTCATACACACAGTCATTGACTGCCTCATGAACAAGGATAAAACAGCCTTTCCAAGCTGATTACAATCTCTCATATTTGCAACTATAGCATCTGCTCTTTGAATTCAAACCAGACCTTTGGTAATACATACAAAAAGAAAAAAGAAAAAAAAAAGAACTAATCCAGTAGTGAAATCTTACACACCTCAGCAATTTACTACACAAGAATTTATCTCAAATAAATTTAACAGTATGACTCTGTCCAAACACTTAATAAAATAGTTTGGATCTTTCCCACTTAACAAAACAAAATGAATTACTACAATAACTGGACAGAATGTAGGAACAAGCACCATCTTTATGCAGCAGTACCTCTTTTTCACAATGAACAGCCAATCCACATTACACATGGATTGCATACATACCCCAATGCATGTTTTATAATGACGGAAGTTCTTTCAGTTACTTAGTTCAGGCTGAGGTCCTAATCTAACTTAGGAGACATAGTATATGAATGAAAGGAAGTTCCTTCAATTATTTAGGTCAAGATGAGGTCCTAACCTAACTTTGGAGATCATGGTATATGAAGGTTAAAGATGTGCATATGTTAGTTATATACGCACAAAATATTATACAAAACCCAGGGATTATCATGTTTATACTGGTGCGTTCTTCCATACTTTGAGAAAAGGTCGTTATGAAGAAGCATCAAGCCAGACTTACTAGCAATGTTTTAAAGCTTGGCTGGTGGACTGAACCAGTCATATCACCAGCGATTTGGCTAGTCCAACTGGTTCAACCAACAAGATCGTAAGTTCAGGCACATGGTGAGTTTATTCTTCTGCTGTAAAATAAATTTCCAATTTCCTTTTCTTTTAATTTGACCAGACAACCAGAGACAGGCTCTTACTATTTTGACCAGGGCATACCAGTTTTTTTACACTCTTAAGGGATGGTGTAAGAGGTAACCAGAATGGACTAGGCATCAGGTCTCAGTTGAACCAGCCAGTCCAGCCTGGTTCTGAAAACATAGCTTGCTTGCTAGCGATTTTTTATACAACTTACTGATACTGACAGCTGAAGAGTAGATCTTGAATGTCAAAACTGCCTTCTCCTTTGACACTACTACATTTCAATTTCTTTTTCTTTTTTTAATTTCAGGCTTTTTCATTTAGAGTGTTCAATTTGCTGAAGTTGTATTGCATCAAGATGCCAAAAGAATATAGGAAAAGCATTGTTCCTAGACGCTATAGCCAAAATGCTGTTTCTTTTTATGTTCACATGAATAGTGGTGACCATGAGTTGTTAAAAACACGCTCTAAAATGAGTATCAGCCAACTAGTGACACGATCAGGAAATACATATCGGTATTTGAACCTATGACCTACCTACCCCCCATGTCCCACACCTCACCCACCCTTTACTACCTAGATAGACGCATCTTAAATAATTTAAGATCAATCCGCATTCAAGAATAAATATACCATTTAAGTGATGAATATGGTATTTAATAAAAGATCATGAAATATGAAACTTTCCTGAAAGACAATATCAACATACCTTTGCACCGTACCTTGCTTTTAACTCAGCATTCCCCCCAGTGTGGTCATGATGATGATGCGTGTTCAGTATGTAGGTCAAATTACGGTTTTTCTTCCTCAAAGCATCAATGATGGGTACAGATTCAGAGGGATCAACAACTCCAACAGTGCCTGTATCCACATCATGTAAAAGATATGCATAGTTGTCTTGGAGACATGGAACCTGAAAAGTAAGTAATATAAGAAGCTGATTGCTCACAGGAATAATTATGAGGATAACGTTGGTTGAATTGAATCACAAGCTTCAGGGATAAATTACTCAGATATCAATGATACATATTCCTACCAATGCAGATGTTGCAGTTAAAGAAAGGCAACATACACGTCTAAATTCCAGAAAGACTGGCATGTTATAAAATACCATCCCTTCACCTCAAAACCAGAATTAAGCCCTTAATTAAAGTTGCTCAACTATGTCAATATTGGAAACTCAATGTATAACAAATTGCATTCTCTCTAATATTTGATTCTATCGCAAGTTGATAATTTTTCTTAGCACTTCTATATATTGTAATTAATGAGTATCTAGCATGTTAACTTAGACTAATTTGTGACACCATGTTGTTTGAATGATGAACATGAATTTTATCACTAGAACTTGCTAGCAAACATAGTTATTGGAAAGGTCTACCCCGTCTCCAATATGCAAAACATATACTATTTCTTAAGAGTATAATGAAAAAATGTCAACTGTATCCTTCATGGCCAGCACTGCAGTGATGCTCAATGTTCGCTATATTAAAGCAATTCAAAATGAAACTTCAAGCAGAGTAACATCAAAGATAGAGCAATGTAAACAATAGAAATCATAGTCTCTAAATTACAATTGACGACACCAGTCACACAACTGGAAAAGTATAGTATCAGAAAAAGAGATGCTTGCTGATCAAAAAAAAAAAAGAAAGAAAAAGAGATGCTTACCAACTCAATTTGCAATGAAGAAGACATATTGGAAACACTACAAAATTCAGCCACTCTAAGTGTTCGGCCGGCTCCACGCAATGTTTTAAATGGTGTAGACAACAAGCGCATAAATCCATACAGCAGGCCTTTCCTAAAGCAAATCTGCCTCTTGCCCGGCGCCACACGTAGCCCACCCCTCACCTGAAATCCAAGAATTAAAATTTCAAGCTTACAAATATCTCTAAAATGAGAATTCATTGCATGCAGAAAATCACGTCAGGATGAAAACCATCCGAATCACATTTCACCTGAAAATGAGAAATCTATAACAAACAGAAAACCAAATTATGAGACAGAGTTGCATCATCTTCTGATATGTTAATCCATAGAAAACTGCAAATTCAATCACATCAATTTGTTCGTAGCAATTCAACAAAATGTCAAACTTAATCTAGCGCAACAAAACCCTAACACACACATGCATAAACAGCAAAATAATCCATGGCAGTAGTCACAAATTTAGCACAAAAAAGCATCTGCGGAAAATCCAAATGAAATCAGCAACCCCATTGTGGCTAAAAATGAACAAACAGCGAAAACGCCCAAATAAAAAACAAATTGCTTCAATGGGTCGAAATTTTCCTAAATTGGGTGTAAATTTCTCAACAAATCAAATCAAAAATGTCCACCAAACACCCTAATAACCCCAATTCAATCAATAAATCAAAAAGTGGATGGCTTTTCCAATAAAAACGATAAGAAAAATTGAAAAAAAAAATACAAACCTTGGAGCAAGAGATTGAGGCCATGGCAGAGGAGGCCTTGCAGATCATTTGCATCTCCTTCCTTCCTTAATTTCTTTCTCTTTTTAGAGAGAGAGAGAGAGAGAGTGAGTGAAAGTCATGTGTTAGTTGGCACAGAGAAAATGGGAATGAAAATGATAATTTGCGATTTTTATTTATTATTTTTATTTTTATTCGGCTCACAGAAAAACAGTGCTCCTCTTTTTCCACTTTTAGCACCACGCGTTTTTTCGAATTATTGGTATTATTTAATTTTCTGGGATCAGATAAAGTGACGAGTCGGTGAGAATATCGTAGCGTTTGGATGCAACACGTGGAAGGGTATGTGCCGCCGCTACGTGAACCGTGCGTCACCGACCGCTTTTGGAAATGGTCCAAGTTGGTTGCCAGTTGGCCAACCTGGCACGCGCTACGCACGTGTTTTAGTTTCAGTATTTATTTATTCTTCTTTTTTTCGTAAAGTGAGAATATAAAGATAAAAGACGACTTTTTAATTCATAAATAAATAAATTATCTTCATCTTTTTCAAGTGAAATTTTTAGGGAATTTTTTATGATGTACTTTTGACTTTTGACTTGAATTTACTATTCTTTAGTTTCTTTACATTTTTCCACATTCAGAGTTAATGTTTTCAATGCTAATTTAATAATTTTATCACTTGGTGCTAAAATACAACTATCCACTTTCAATTTTCAACTACAATGTTTGTTGACCAAACCGGAGTCACACCATGACATTTAATTTGATTTTCACTTCAACACCTGGGGTATTTGTATTCGGATCAAATTAGCACACTAAGATGTGTTATCCGCATATTCACATGTTATTGTATTTGTTTGAAAATGTTTCAAGTCTAGAGTATTGGGAGCCAGAGCTAGAGGTTGTGGATTTGGAGGCTTGAGACCTTGCTCCTAAGTTCTTAGAGCATGGACAAGAGTAGCACACCGTTAAGCGAAGTCTCGGGTGTGTTCTCGAGATACTATCTTATATGTGAGTGTAAGAATTTATTCCACGAATATCGTAATCGCACATTGTTAGGAGGACTCTCGAGAGACTTTTACAGAGAAAATTTCAATACAAATTATGGATCTCATCTTTATACTAATAGGGGTTATATATACTTACAATACAAGTTCGTCACATGTCGTCTTATGGTTGGTTATTATTATTGGCATGAGGTCCATTTTTCGGTCAATTTATATCCTTAAGTTCTAGCTTTTTGAATGCACCATTTTGGGGTGTCGGTTGAAGTTAGGAGCTCCCATATGTGTTTCAAGCATTGCAAGGCAGTGTGGATCCTCTAGAAGCCTATATGTTCTTGTAAATGAGAGTTTTAGAGGTGACTTGATGAGACGAAGAGCTCAAGTTGTGAGATGGCAAGAAAATGATATTGAATGTGACCAGATTAGACATAAATAATATTTGGATGTGATATGGTAAAATAGGGAGTTTGAAGATCTCCCCACAAAGTAGGGACATTGAAAGTTTCCCATCCCATCTATTGGCTCACTTGCCTTCTTCGACCCTTTATTCTTCTTCGTTGTTGTAGAAGGTCTTCTAGTGGGTGAGTAATGGGTTTTCTTCGTTCTCAAGGACATTTTTATTCAATGTGAGATTTGGTTTGGGCGATGACTTGTTGGAAGGAGTATGAATCTATTGTTTGAGGACGATCATGAGGTAAGAGCTTATTGAGCTTGTTGATGAGGGGAACTAGAGGGAGATCATAATGGAGCTTATCGATTTGAACTTATTGATGTGTTCAGTTACATATGCGCGTTTTTTCATCTTTGTGATCTCCAACTGGCGGATAAGATATTCTTCTAAAATGTGTCGTGTTTTACATTTCAGACGTCTTTATGAATCAAACTTAAATAATTCTTAATCACCAATAAACCAAAAAAATTACACCTTTCTCGAAAATCTGTCCCTCGAATTTGTTAATCTTCTACCTTCCCTAATTTAGCATTAGTTATTAAAGAAGTTGTCATGTGCTTCTCAATGAAGGACAATCAATTTTGTTTTGCTCTAAGAATCAAATCATTGACCAGCTCCATTACAAGTAATTTTTGCATCTCACTTTCATTCAAAGATACTGGCTTGAACAATTAGTGTCCTTATATATAACAGTATTGCATACTCAATTTTTGGGACATCTCCTTCTATTGACTTAGAAACTCCAAACAACATTATCAAAAGAGAGGATCAAAAGTTTCAATTTTTAGAAACAGGGACATGATCTTAAAACAACAGTAGCTGACACTGACAAGATACTAAATTTGCATGTTCAATAATCATTCTCAGACTATGTAACCAAACAATTTCTCTGACCCAGCATGGGATGGAATGGGATGGGATGTGGAGCCTGAAGTAACCACAATGGATCCATTGAACATGACTGGAACTCTACAACTCATCCTGCAAAATTTAGCATTTAAAAGAGTCAAGGTTTTAGCAACTACCAAGAACAGCTAGCGTTAGCCGAAAGCATGTAATGCCACAAAAAGTACACTTCTTACATGGTAATCATCCAAGTAATCATGAGGATCATGCTGCAAAATAAACTCCTCACATTAGGATTGTACGCAAGCTTTGCCATTAGATCTGATTGAGCTTAGGTGACTACTTATACTGTTATACGAGTACTAATCGTCCAAGGAAGTTTTCAAAGAAACATAACTAGAAAATGAATGATGAGATACATACCCTTCTGCGCCGCCTTCTATCTTTATACCGATGGTCCCTCTCTCTCCTCCTCCTTTCACCTTCCTCTCTTGCTTTTTTAGATTCCTGCAATATGTAATGTCAACAACATAAACTGATCAGTTTAGCTCCACCATTGAATGATAAAAAATCCAAGTGTGCAATTTAACTTCATATTGGTCACCTCTTCTTCCCGAGCTTTTCTTTCTTTCTCTGCCTCCTCAAAGGCATCTTTCTCAGCCTACATTTTTTTTTGCACAAAGACTGCATCTCAAACACTTCAACTGATTAAATAATAAAAATAGACATAGATGAACACCACCTCACCTCCCTATTTCTGGCCCATACATCTTCGACAACTTGCTTTGCATATTGTGGGTCATCACATATCAAGATGTTGTCAAAAACTGAACCAGCCTTTACCTGCAAAGAAACAACCAATCAGGTTTTCCTCAGTTTATATTACATTACAATACTTTTTATCACGATAGAAACAAGTTCAGAATAGTTGTCATTATATAAAGTAACTTGACTTGAAGGTAATAGGCTCAAGCGGCCGAGTATCTTGGGGGGGCGG
>JAYMTA010006726.1:0-10153 GCA_036897625.1 Pelargonium cotyledonis
ATTCGCTTCGGCCACGACTGGGACGACACCTGCATGCAGGTACTGTAATGTATTCTTTTTTGTCCTCCAATTACAATGAATTTGGCTTTGCTTTACTCATTTGATTTGTGTCATTTTTTGAATCCCTCGTATTTGAATTGTTTGATGCAGAGTTGAAAAGAAACCCATGTAATTGCTAATTTCTACAAGGTAGCTTTACATTTATATGCAGCTCTTGTACTGTATTTTGTTTATTTTTTGCTGTTCTTGAATAGTATTTTATGCAATAGCACCTCATTTCAATACAAAGGCCAGTGGGGTTGGAACAGTCCCGAGTCAATTTGCGTTTAATTCCCGCGCCATCTACTTGTAGTAGAATTGAAACAACGTCAATGTGTCATATGTCATATAAGGCTCTCGATCTCTGGAGCACAGCAATAGAAGTGTTGGATTTGGTATCGTTGAAAGAGAGAGAGAGAGAACGACATGTCATACTTGCTACCTCACCTGCACTCAGGATGGGCGGTGGATCAGGCCATCTTGGCTGAGGAAGAACGCTTGGTCGTCATCCGATTCGGCCATGATTGGGATGAAACCTGCATGCAGGTCTCTCTCTCTCTCTCTCTCTCTCTCTCATTTTGGAAACTTGGTTTCGTTGATCAAGTTTCAGCAATTTTAAATTACTTGAAATTTCTGAGTGATCGGACTGGTTGTTGGGTTAATTTGTATTCTCAGGTTACTTAATGTTAAAAGTTTCAATTTTTATAAATTCTGAAGAATGATATTTCTACTGGCTTTAACTTGAAATTTTGAATTGACTGTGATTGTTCTGGAGAACCAAAACATTATCTCCTTTTTCTTAATCATGAAACATTCCACTAGCAATTTCTCATGTTTACTAAACAGATTACATTTACATTTCTTGTCCAGTTTGTTAATCTTAGATGTAATCTTCTCTGCGTGAACACATTCACCATATTCATTGAAGTAGTTAAAGTTTGTGAATCACTGTTCTAGCAGAGTTTGTGCAAACTTGTGCTGATAAGTTCTTTTGGGTTGTGCTTATCCAATCATTAGGAGTTGAATCACTGGCCACTTGATTGTTGTTGCTGTTCTGAGTGTATGTTCTGAATGTCAGATAAACTAATTTAGCTCTTAATATTTGGTTTTTACAATCTGCAGCAAAGTATGTTGCATTGGTTTACTGATAACAGACATTTTGGCTTGAATTTTCATTGCAGATAGATGAGGTGTTAGCATCAGTTGCTGAGACAAGAACTTTGCAGTGATATACCTTGTTGACATCACCGAGGTCCCTGATTTCAACACAATGTATGAATTGTATGACCCATCCACTGTTATGTTTTTCTTCAGGAACAAGCACATAATGATTGATCTTGGCACTGGTAACAACAATAAGATTAACTGGGCTCTCAAGGACAAGCAAGAGTTTATTGACATTGTTGAGACTGTCTACCGTGGGGCGCGGAAGGGTCGTGGTCTTGTCATTGCTCCCAAAGACTACTCAACCAAATGTCGCTACTAGGTGCTTTCAAAATTGTATTTCATTTGAAGTTGCATTTTCAGTTGATGAATTGATGTGTGAAATGTTGATTCCAACATATATCCATATTTATGGAATTGAATGTGCAACTTATGTTGCATCTTTTGTTGATGAATCTGTTTAGTATTATTGTAAATTGTTTAAACTTCACTGTCACTCTATAAACAATGAGCAGTCTGGTTGGTTTGTAGTAAGTAGTAACCAACAATCAAATATACATTATGTGATAAAAAAAAATTAAGGCCATCAAGCTGGCCTATCTTTCTTCTTAAAAGAGAAGTAATATCTATAGTTTGTTACATGTATAGAATCTCTTTCATTGCTGCAAAAGGTGAAATTATATATCCTATAATTATTGCTCTGATCTGTTGAGAATGTTTCCTACAAGCTCTACCATTAACATCCCTATAAAATACCATGTCACACCAGCTAAAAAGACTTGCGACCAGGAGCTATTAACAAATTCCAAAGCCGAAGATCCTGCCATGTGTTCGTTAACCCCACCAGCCGTACCTTCTCCCACCTGAAACCGAACCACAGCTGATGCAACCATTGCAACAACCATCGGAATTCCCAACTGCAGATTGTTTCTTCTTCTATAGTTCTTTCTGCTGTTCATGTTTGTATTCCATTGTTTTCTAGGAGAAGGCGTTGGTGTGGCTTTGGGTGTAGGGTTGTTTTCTATTGACTTTGCAACAGTTTGGGTTGATGGCTTCCAATACTCTTCATGATGTATGTTCTCTGAGAGTAGGCGGGTCGATCTTGCATTTTCTCTTATTCGTTTCCTTGCAGCCGCAGCATCCCGGAGCTTCTTCATGTCTGGCTGGACTGGTTTTTCTGCGATACGGGTAAGTTTCTCATTCATGGCTGCTCCTGCATTACTTGAATGCCAGTACAACCAATTTGAAATTGATCTTATTGCTTGAATAGCCACCATTCTTGCTTCTCTTTGTGGATCTGTTTCCTGAAACAGATTCAAGCCTTGATAGCATTATATATAGTTTTTAATTATCTGATACTGAGATACCTTATTAAAATAATTTGCAGAACTTACTCGGGTACTGAACTTGCCAGTGGTTTCATGATATTTGGTTTGGAATTTCTTGACGTCAACGAAGATGTTGGACACCCGTGCACCACCAGAGTTACCTGTACTCATCCTTACACACTCGCGAGGCTGTTTGGACATTAGGAATTCCAGAGCAGCTAAATCTGATCTCTCCACCATCCTGTGTTCAGCTCAAGCAAGCACATAACATCAACAGACAAGACAAGCTGTGAGTCTTCTTGATTTTAATGAATTGTTTTTAGTTCTTTATACTTCAGAAAACGAACTGAGTAGAGAAGAGAGTAGAAGGGTTGTGGATATTACGAGATACAATCAACAGGACAAGCATCTATAGCCTCTTGGATTTTGCTTTCAGGATCAGCCCACTGTGCAACAACCCTTGCTCTTCCATACACTGATTCTATGGCAAAGGTCTTTTCAGCAAGTAAGGCGCATTTCAAGCATCCAACACACTTGACTTCATCGACAAAAACAGCTCTTTCTTCAATCTCTGGCCCAAACCACGCTGAGTACAGAGCTTTCCCAGAGTAACCCCTCAGGTCTGCAATTTTCCCTTGTTCCTGCACAGAACCAAACATCACACACGTGTATAGACTATGTTGGATCAGTGAATCTCCTGATTTTGGATTGAAGATTTGTAACCTTGTCGTAAGCAGAGCGCATATTAGGATCAGAGAGCACAGAATAAGCTTCATTAAGAACGATGGCCATGTCGTGCCCAGGCGGCCCGGCTATGTCAGGATGACACTTCTTCTGCAGAGACCGATACGCCATCTTGATCTGGGATTGATCGGAGGAGCTGTCTATACCCAGAAGATCATAAAGATCAAAGTCAGTGATTTGAGAAGAACTTGAAGATGAAGAACCAGCCTTGCATATTGTGGTTGAACTGTTCCCATGGTGATGAAGCTTTCTAGCTGTTGTTGATGTGTTGAATCCACACAGTATTGGTGTAGTGGGTTTGGTTATGATTGAAGCTGCTGGAGGTGTGTGCAGAGGAAGGCAAGCAAATGCAGAAGCAGAAGCCATTTTTTTCTTCTTCTTCTGGGGTTTTGGTACTAAGTGATAATGGGAATAAAAGGAGAGGCTTTTAGTCTCCAACACATTTGGAAATTGGGAGCTTAGCAAAAGATATTTTCTTTGGTTCAATAAGATCTTTGCTAGCTTTGAAAGGGATGGGATATTTGTGCAGTCACGCCACAAACTGCTGTAGTGTGTTGAAATTTCCTGATTGACCCACTGTTACAACGACATTTTTTAAATATTCCTAGTCATGGTTGTCCTGCTTAGTTTTCTTTCGGACAAGTTTTTAAATTACCATGCAGTGAAAGCCTAAAAGGAGAGTGAAGTAGAGTACATTTGAAGTTTTGTTCGGTTGTTCTAGTGTAAAAGTAGTCGTTTTGAAAATATTATTGTTTTTGTGTCTTTGAACTTCGCAGTGCCAGCAGAGGGAATAATTTCTCTCGAGTTATTAGAGTTTGTAAAATTATACTGCATTGTTGAACGGGTACTTGATGTGTAACCAAAAGATCGCCTACAACGTGAGAGTATAAATCTATTATAAATAACATATTAATGTGGAGAATTCTAGAGAATTAAAAGTAAAAAAAAAAAAAAAAAAACTCTCAAACATACCACAAACAAGATGTAATTCGTTTACTAAGAAGAAAGTGTTTATATTGACAATGAGAGATATGCGAGTTGTATTGGGTCTCTTCTTAAGTACCTTCCTTCACGCATCGTCAATTCTTCCCCATGAGCTATCATAAGTTGAGGTGATGAGCTTTTTTTGTGACATAGTAGTCTATTGTGGAAATTAAGTATGAAGAAGAGATGGGGAGCTCTCGTTGCGACATGATACTGTATTCAACGATTTTAACTCTTATGAATGAAGGATGTGTGGGGACATGGATACGATTTGTAGGATTGAGGGCTCTGCTCTGTATTAGACTTTCTCAAGTGTTGAGGTGACGCTCATACGTCACATGTCCTTCGTTTATTCATATTTAGCTTATGAATTTTTATGTATGATCGCAATTATAAAACTTTTTCTTTGTGTTCTAAAAAAAATGAAAAATGGAAAAGGAAATAACAAAATTTCCGGGTTGGTGGGTTGACCCAAGCTATTGGTGTGTGCGTGTCCAGCGTGCGTGTGGTGTGGACCCATCTCTCTCTGACTCAGAGCACAAACCTATACTTTATAACTCACGTTCTCTCTATTTTCCTGTAACTATATTCTGATACAGAGCAGCAACAAAAATGGCACGACAAGCTTCGAGATTCATCACCTCTTTGCCCTCCAGGATTTGTCCTCACAAATCCCCATTCCCTACCTCATCGCCTTCTCCTTCTCACTCCCTATCTCAATCTCGCGCTTTCGCCGCCGCTCCTCCGCCTCCACCGGCGGTTTTCGTCGACAAAAATACGCGCATCATTTGCCAAGGCATCACCGGAAAGAATGGCTCCTTCCACACCGAACAAGCCATCGAATACGGCACTAATATGGTACTTTATATGATGATCTACACTTGCCTCTTGTCAGCTACAATTACAATATAGCTTTGTTCTGGTCTTGTCTTGTCTGTTTGTGATCATCGTGATTTCAATTGTTGTGCCAATCGGCACTCGCGGATACATACGTTTATACTAATATTTGCGATCCTGGTTGTGTTTGTGATATTTAAATGTGATTGTTCGGCTATGCAAAAATGGTGTGAGATTAGATTGATTGGATTGTTGTTCTGAAAGTTTTCTTCAAAATCTGTTGATGTGTATGTGTAATTCTTCATTAGCAGATAACATTTTCCTTTCAAATCCGAGCATATTTGTTATATCAGTGAGACGAGAAGAAGACTAATCAATGCCACAGTGCATTATGTTTTGGTTAACCAACCATATATCTAGGAATATAAATGATTTACTCGGCTGTTCCAAAGTTAAGTAACTAGCAGATTGATGTAGTACGTGTGCTGAACGCTGATGTGAGTAGAAAAATAAGATAGCATCATTTTCTCAACCATTATAAGTACTGCTTTTGACTTGGATTGTTTCATGAAGTTCTTGTTTGGACTATTTAGGCTGAAGGTGTTACCTTAATGCTTACTGATTGGGTTGGATTGGAGCATTGTGCACAACACATCACAATCATTCTCCAACAAACTGTTGCTGTTATGTCCTAACAACCACCTTTCTTTCTAATTGATCTCTTCGATTGTCATTTCTACCACCACTAGTTTGTCACTTCTACCACATCACTGCTGCTGCTAGCTAGTCATCATTAATTGGCAGACCAGTACAAACGAATTCATGTCCCCTAATGGTTTTGTAAACCTCTTTTCCAACATACTTGTAGATTGATTTCTGTCCAAGTGCCCCCTTCCTTCCCCACTCCACATGTTTAAATCCACTTTCCATTTTGTTTCTTTTGTTCTCTCTATCTCATCCAGTATTATTCACTACTCTTCAAAATTGTCTTTGAGATATGTTTTGTATAGTTCGTATACCATAGTTTACCAAATATGTTTGTAAATTGATGAAATGATGCAATATTTGTTTATACAGGTTGGTGGAGTGACACCAAAGAAGGGTGGTACGGAACACTTGGGACTTCCTGTTTTCAACTCGGTTGCAGAAGCAAAAAAAGAAACAAACGCTAATGCATCAGTTATCTATGTTCCTCCACCTTTTGCTGCAGCAGCTATCATGGAAGCAGTGGAAGTTGAATTGGATCTGGTTGTCTGCATCACAGAAGGAATTCCCCAGCATGACATGGTGAATGAAATTTCTACTCAGCAACCATCCTTTTGATGACTTAACACTTGTATATATGATGCTGCCTCATTTTTATTCTTAGATGAATCTTAAAAAAGAATATTTTAGCTCTTTAACTATGTCTTTGTAATCTAAGTTTATAACTAAGTGAATCTTATTTTGACACTGTGGTTAATATTTGCTTGGTACAGGTCAAGGTGAAGTCTGCTATGAACAAGCAGTCAAAAACCCGGTTGATCGGTCCAAACTGCCCTGGAATTATCAAACCTGGAGAATGCAAAGTGGGTATAATGCCTGGTTATATTCACAAACCAGGGCGTATTGGAATTGTTTCTCGATCTGGCACCTTGACATATGAAGCAGTAAGCTTTCTTGAAATTTCATGGCATTCATTCATGTTCATATCTCAAGGAGTGCCTCCTTGACTGTATTTGTTCTTTTGTTATATATCTGGTAGGTTTTCCAAACAACTGTTGTTGGCCTAGGACAATCTACTTGTGTTGGTATTGGCGGGGATCCTTTCAATGGGACCAACTTCATTGACTGCGTGAAGAAGTTCCTTGTGGATCCGCAGACAGAAGGTAGACATCTGGAATAGTTTAACTTTAGTTGGTTAATTTCTACTTATTTTTGAATTTTTAAAAGATAAAAAATGAGATGGATAATAATGTGCTTGGCTTAATATCTTTCTTAAGTAGCATGGATAACCTAACGCTTAAGATGAAGAATATGCTACAAAAGACTGGAGCTCTTAAACTCATATTATAATTAGGACACCTAGTTAGGAACCAGTTCTCTGAGTAATGTAATATGACTCCAAGTTCCCGGCTGAGTCTTGCAAGCCCCAAAGCCAAATATGGGCTTGCTGTGGATGACACTTCAACCCATTATCTTTACATAGAAAGATTTATCAATGTTTAATGCTGACGTTTCATGAAGGTGGAACTTATAAGTTATTGAAAGTTGAAACTATGGGCAGTTCACAGTTGTTTACCAATTTATGGACATAAATGAAGTCTGCCACTCAGCATAATGAAAGTGAGCCTGATACTGCCTATATTCTTAGCCCAGAATTAGATCACCAAGAGGTCCTTGATTCTCTAGCAACCTGCAAACGTCCACTTTATATCCTTTTTCTGTTTGAATCTCCTTCCATTTTGTTCTTTTCGACAATTGCATCATCCAACATGACAAAGATCATATACAGAGTTGTAATGGTGAAAGCATTCCTATTTGTCTACCAATTGAGGATTCTTAATGGTAAATTAAACAACCAATAAACAATAATGGAAGCTCGTTTGACTCTGATTGGACATATTGACAGATGCAAGGTTGACTGGCAGATACCAAATTAAATCGGGGGGCATTTATGATAACTAGTAAAGAGAACTGCTTTAACTCTGTATATCTGATATGCTTTTTTGCTATTTACGTTTGCAAAACTATAAGATAAGGGAGGCTGTTCTGAAATAACTTCCAAGGTTGATTGGAAAGCCCTTAATATTTTAAACTCCTCATGGTGCCAACTAATTGTCTAAAAGTAGATCATTTTATTTGAAAATGCTTTCCACTGAAAATATATTCCAGCTCGAAGTTAACTTTTGAAAAACATGAGGGCTTTACTAATGGCATTAAACCATCAATCAAAGATCAAGATTTATGAAGCTGCATTGATTATATAGTTCCATACTATGATTGAATGTCATTGGTTGCTTCCTTGGTTTGACTTTCATACTTATTTGAAGCAGCAACCAGTATTTGCCATTTGTCCAATTTCCTGAATTCTGTCAATCCTTTTCTTCTTGTGGTTCCATTCTCTTTGTATTTTGAGAACATATAATCCGATCATTTACATCACATTGTTTCAGGTATCATTCTTATTGGTGAGATAGGGGGTACTGCTGAAGAGGATGCTGCGGCTCTAATAAAGGTCTGTAATGATGAGATTTATTTTTTTTCCCTAGAAGAGCTAAGGTATACAGTTGAGCTTGATGTTAAATACTCCCGATTTACAAATAAAAAACTTTAGTCATTAGTCATATCATACTTGTAAGACGAGGTTTTATATTATAGTTTTTTAAGTGTTGGAACTATTGAATAGGAAGGCAAATAATTACACGGGATTGATATGTGTGTTTGTGACGATAAACAGGAAAGTGGAACTGAAAAGCCTATTGTAGCTTTTATTGCCGGACTTACTGCTCCACCTGGTCGTCGGATGGGTCATGCTGGAGGTAATAATACCTACACACACCAACATCAAGTTTTCTTATAAAAGCCAACAGTTCGATATTATTCATGTTATTATTACCTGTTTAGCATGCCAAATTAGGGTGCCTCGAAGTTAAAGTTGATTTAGTGACTAGTTTGTTGTCTTTGTGGAAACAGCCATAGTGTCGGGAGGGAAGGGTACAGCCCAAGATAAGATCAAGACCCTTAAAGAAGCTGGGGTGATAGTTGTGGAATCTCCGGCCAAGATGGGTTCAGCCATGCTTCATGTGTTCACGCAGAGAGGTCTTCTAAACTAGTTCAAAACATATATAGTACGTACTAGCTTATATGTATTTATTTTGGGGTGGGGTTTTTCAATTTCCATCACCTTCATCTGCTCCTAATAATAAACTAACCTATGAAAATGACTCGGCGGGTGCAATTCTTGAGTTTTATACAAGTACATTACTTGCATAATAATTATAGTATTTTTTTTGTGTGTGAATATTATTAGATGATCAGAGGTTATATTAATGCTGTTCTTGGGATGATTTTTTCATGCAGTTCCAATCAGCACAATGGTAAATATATTACAGTATTTAAGATGAGTTTGTTAAAAATGGTTGAGTTTGTTTTCAGGTATACCCAAGAACCATCTTTTAACTTTCATTGTATATAAAACCAAAATCCAGGAAGATAGTATTGACTATTGACTATATATAGGCAAGTCAACTGATATTATCTTTAGAGTGAAGATTCACTTTTGGATTCAAATGTAGAGCTCTAAATTAGATTCAGACAGAGGAATGAGGCTGGCCTTTTTGTTTGTGCTTGTGTTTTTTTTGTCAGTGCAGATGTAATTTTTGGGTTTAAACTCTGACAATTCGAACTGAACTGAAGTGAAGTGATGAGATTTAAATATTGTTCTACTTGTACTGTTTAGTTTAGTTTCAGTTTGATCTGTTAGAAATAAAAATTGACTTTTGAATAAGTAAATTTAAAAGGTATAATTATTATTGTTATTATTATTTAATAAGTATAATGTAATTTCCTCCGCAAATCAATCAAAAACAAAAACTTTCTTTCCCTCCAAATCCTTGGTGTTGAAATTAATTAATTAATTAAAATAAATGGACGTTCCCATATTGGCGCTAAAAATTGGGGTTTCTCAAAATCTCAAATCCACCCACTGTTTTAATGTTGGCAACCCTGAAACCAACGTCATCCACTGATTTCACACACACTCTCTCTCTCTCTCTCCTACTTTTTTGTTTTGTCTATTCCTTCTATTTCCCACTGTCCTTTTTCATGTATTAAATATAGTTGGGATAAAAATAAATTTTGATAAATGATGATTATATAAATACTCACTAATCAGAAGATAAACATTGGAGATTATTGTTTTTTTTTGTTTTGTTTACTTTGATTAAGACAATGTTATATTATTTCAACAAAATAGAAGAAGACAACATTGTATTACTATTGCCTCTTTATTCCTGTAATTTGACTTTCGAGTAAAAATTTAAATTGTCAATAAACAAATATTGTTTATCTCAAAT
>JAYMTA010006727.1:0-10153 GCA_036897625.1 Pelargonium cotyledonis
ATGAGCTCATGCAGAGAAATGGCTTTAGAGTAATGCTTGCTTCTTGCAATTCCACTCAATATTTGGGTGAATTCCATAACAGATGTCCTTGGATAAGATTTGAGTTTTCGGTAGAAAAGAACAACAGCACTCTGAACCTCACTCGCACTACCTCTTAACCGTGGTTCTCTTCTACCCATAGCCCCAACAATCACAGACTTGTTTCTGAGACCAACAAATTGAGAACGAGAACGAGAACAAGCCCTAGTTGTTCTTGACGAAACACCAATAATTGAAAAATCGAAAGAAACAGACAACACAGCAGCAGTAGCAGTAGCAGTAGCAGTAGCAATAGCAGGACGATAAAAAAGAACAGACCTTGGAGCAAAAGATGAAGATGGTGCTGAGATCTCCATTATCTTCTTCAGGAAAAGCTTAGGTTTTGGATTTGGTGAAATTGTGAAGCTCTCGTTAGAGTTACCAAATTTAGAAGGTCAGGGCTGCCGTGAGGTTTGTAAAACAATCTCCGGCTTGAGTTATCAAATTTTAAAAATGCATTCAAAATTTAGGAATTGAAACTAAGACATTTGTATGTTTAGATGTGCTTAAACGATGGAATTCATGTTATTAAATGTTACAATCTACTTGTAAATTTGAGAAGGCTTTTGAATTATATGAGTACGAAGATTCTTGCTATAAACATGAAATGAGTTCTAAAATCAAGAAAGATGAAACTAAACCTATTGGGTTATTGTCGGATGATGATTGGACTGCGATTAAGAGAGTCATGAAGTTTCTTGAGTTTTTTTTATGAGCTTACAATTCGTGTTTCTGGATCAAAATATATTACCTCTAATTTGTTCTTAGATGAAATTAGTAACACATACACTATCTTGAATGAGGCTATATGTGATCCTGACATTAATTTGAGAAATACGGCATCTACAATGAAAGATAAATTCGATAAATATTGGGGTGATGTCCAGAAAATGAATATGCTTAGTTTTATTGCTAGGGTGTTTGATCATAGGGCTAAGTTAGACTTTGTTTTGTATGTGATTGAAAACATGTATCCTTTTGATGTGGCAAAGTCTCTCACTGCTCTCATTACGTCTACTTTAAATGAATTATTCATTGACTACACTAGAATTTATTCTGTTCGTAGTACCAATGTTGTTCCAGCCTCACAACAGAATGTGAGTGCTGCACTTGATAAACCCAGGACAGGTTTTATGACTGTCCAATATAAGAAATTCAAAAGCAGTAGTGATGGTAGTGTTAGGTCTGAGTAGGAAAAATATTTGAAGGAAGACTTGGAGCCTGATGGTGATTCAGGTTTTGGTTTACTGAAATGATGGAAAGACAATAGTTCTAGATTTCCAATTCTGTCTAAGATGGCTAGAGACATCTTGGCCATTCCCATTTCAACTGTCTCATCTGAGTCAGCTTTTAGCACTGGTGGTCGTGTTCTGAATGATTTTAGAAGCTCCTTATCAACTAGAATTGTTCAATCATTGATTTGTACTCAAGACTGGATAAAGAACTCAAATACACCTATGCGATTGAAGGACGATATGCTGGATATGGAAAAACTTAAAGATGGTAAGAATCTCATTTATAGGTTCTGTTCATGTGTTTATATAGTTGTGTTTATACTTCTTTTTCTTAATAAGGTGTACTAACTATTTTATATCTTAAATATGCAAAATTTGCTAGTTTGGGACTTGAGCAGCTACTTCACATCTAATTTGAGGAATGATACTTCAATGCCTTGCTGGTTGCTGACTTGCTATTATAAAACTTATTCAACTTCAATGTTATGTTTTATTTCTTCAGGACTTCTCTGTTTATATTTGATACATTTGTAATGTATATTGAGATTAGGGACAATCCAATAGGAATAGGGATGTTTTTTTCATCATTAGGTTGTGACCAACATGTCTATGTCATTGACAATGACGATTGATCACTTCCTAATGATTTTTTCATCCATTAGGTTAGTTTTGGATATCCCCAATCTCAAATTTATCAATGAGAAATTATTCATTAAATGCTTGTGGTGTATTTTTGTATTTACATACTTGGGCCTAGCAGTAAAACTGATTGGACCTCCAAAATTGAGCCCAACAATAATGAACGGATTGGTTGGATTAAACTGCGGATCAAACTGCAAATCGTGCAATAAAAAACCGTAGAAAGTATCATAAGAATGGTTGGTTCACGGATTTGAAATCTCCAACCCGTGACCAACGGTTTGGACTTTTAAACCGGTCAACGGGGCAGTTTGACCGCCCATGCACACCCCAAATCTGGAGTGGGCAACATTAGTCAAAAGCTTCTCATACACCGAAGATCCAAAGAGAATTAAGTTCAAGCTCATGCAAGAAGCTGGAAGAGAAGATGTCGAGCGAGCATTCAGAGTGTTTTAAGCTCGTTGGGCAATCGTACGCGGCCCGACACAATTTTGGCACAAAGAGAAACTAAAAGATATAATGTATTCTTGCATCATATTGCATAATATGATTGTTGAAGATGAAGGAGATGCAATAAAAAAATTAGTACGATGATGAACATGAAAACCTCCAATTCCTGTGGGTCATGGACATGTTCATCAATTTCAACAATACCTACAAAGAAATGCGGAACTGCGCGATCGTGCAGTACATCATCAACTTTGAGCAGACTTGGTCGAACATATTTTTGCATGAAGTTTAAACTTTTTTTTTATTTGATAATCTAATAAGTTTGATAAAAAAAATTATATAGATTGATTTAAAAATTCAAAATAAGTTTAAAAATTATATAGATTGAGTAATTAGTAATTTTTTAATTGTATTTTAATGTGTAATTATTTAATATTCACACAAAAAATCATAATGTAGTAATTAAAGGTGATGTGTACCCATGTTATTACACTCTCTCATGGTGTAATCATTGGAGATATCCTTAAAAGACAAACAATAAAGTTCAAAAGCCCTTTATTTCTTTTAATTTAGATTAATGTAGTTGGCCCAAGTCCATTTCCACACATTTTAAGCCTAAAAATTCTTTAAAAAGTGAGTTATAAAACACAAAAAATTCTTTAAAACTGAATTACTATTGAGTTTAAAAAAATTGTTCTTTAGTTATATTTGCTTATACGATGACAAAATAATGTTTAGAGATAAAATAGTTTTAAGTATTTTACTTGCATATTCTGGATAGTTTCAACCACTTGTTGCATTTGTTGTTGCAAAACGGTTAAAGCCTGGAGAATCACTACGTTGGGATCAACTACGCCATCAGCCATGTTGTCACAGGATTAGCCTACTCTGATACCAATTGACGCAACAAAATTTCAAAGATAAACAAAATTTTTTCTTCGAAGAATTTTAACACAAAGAGAACTCAATATTTGGTGAATAATACACTTTCAATTGATGTCAATTGAGTTACAGATTCAGCCTTTATATAGGCTTGAATTACACATTTTCTCAAAGGTTACATCTCTTCATAAGGTTACAACTTTTCTTAAGAGTTGCAACTTTTCAGAAAATAAAATAATATATAATATATAATAAATTTAGAAGGGTTAAAGGCACCAGTGGTACCCAAACTTTGGTGGAATACCTAATTTGGTACCCAAATTTTAATTTGACCAGACTTAGTACCTACATTTTTATTTTGTACTCAATTCGATACATGTCGTCCGGTTCCTGCATCTCTGTTAACGGCCCGCCAACTGTGATAGTTCATGCATGCTGACGTGGACAATAATCGATGACGTGGCCTGTCAAGTCACCAATTCATTAAATGACGTGGAAAATTCATTAGGGGCTTGTTTGTAAAGTCTATTAAAACTTTTTAAAATGTCCATAGGAGGTAAAAGGAAGATAGAGAGTAAATTTGAGTTATGTTTATTAAAATTTGGTTGTAAAAGGAAATGTGGAAAGAAATTGTGTTTGGTAAGTTTTGTTGTAAAAGTTATTTTATATTGTGAAATGACTAAAATACCCCCTTTAGTGTCTTTTTTAATTAATAAATTTGTATATCAATTTCGGTCATTAGATTATCCAATAAATCCATCTGAACCGTCCATTTACTTGTGTTAAAATAGAATAAAATGCAAACACTATCTAAACTTACATTAACATTCAATTCAACTAGATCAATCAAATATTATATATATTATTTTACTCAAAAACTAACAATTTTGTTTTGGATGGTTTGAAAAAAAAAATGTTTTGGAACGATGTTTTTTATTTGTTTTTGAGTGAAATCATGACTAACAGCTTCATACATTTTCTTAACTATGTTATTCCAACCTCATGTTGAAAAGTGTGATCCCGGTCTATTACCCGCAATTATCTCCTCCTTACAAATTTTCACAAATGTCTTCACAATCACATCATTCCAAACAATCTTATTACTGATTACATCGTCATCATCATCATCATCAACTATGTTACACTTGTTTTTGTTTATTTTTGTTACTAACTATCTTCATACTACGACTTTGTTTTTCAATAGTAGGTTCTGATCCAATAAACTTGTTGTTAAATTGCGGTGGAGTCCATTGTTGGGACATAAATCCAGGAGGGGAAAACAAATTGGGAATTTGTTGACCATCATTGTAACTTCCCGAAACTTGAGGGAACCAAGTAGGATATTGAGGTCCATTGTAGTTTTGTTGGCCATTTGGGAAAAAAATAAACAAATTATGATTGTCCTTCTCCATCTACGTAAAGTCAAATAAACAAAACACACATTCAGAAACTATTCTACTTGTATAATCTAGGAAAGGTCTAGACAATTTATTTTTTTGGAAAAAGTCCTCCAGAGGTTCTTAAGGTATCAAATTTGTTCCGCTGGAGTCCTTAACGTTTACTTTGTTCCGCTCGGGTCCAAATTCATGATTTTTTGTTCTCACGAAGGACATTCTGTTAAGTTAATTCGATTAAACTGACTGACGATCTTAAGTTTAAACTGAAAAACCGTTTATAAAATGTGATTTTACTATTTTACCCTCAAAAGTTTATTAATAATTAAAATAAAAAATTGTAGCAGCAACCGATGAAATCGACGGAGCTTTCAGGCGACGATCCTCGGCTTCGATCTTCAACTCAGATCTGCTTGGGACAGCAACCGGCGATGTTGACACGGTCGGCGGGCGTCGTTTTCCTAGGAGTGAGATCCGCCGTCGACGAAGCTTAACTCGGATTTCCTTGGCGTTGGCATGCTCAAGTCAGTAATTTTAGTTGTTTATGAATGAGGGGATTTGGAGAATCAAAAAAAGAGGGGATTTGTTTTTAACATTATGATTAAGGATTATTTTTTAGTGTGTTGGGGTATTTACAGAAGGATTTGGAGAATCACTGGACAGTTGGTTTTGGTGTGCATTTATCACTATTGAAATAATGAATTATACACTCTCATACCATGCTATTGACGTCATTTGTTCTGAAAGTTTCACGTTGGTTTAGTGTGTTGTTGTATCTCTTCATTTGGAGAATCAAAGAAAGAGGGGATTAGTTTTTAATATTATGCTTAAGGATTATTTTTTAGTGTGAGGTGGTGTCTGTGTTTGAATTTGTTCTTGATCGTTGATTTGCTCATGTTGCTGGAGAGAGATGGATCAGAGTAGAGAGAAAGAGAGGAGAGAGAGAGAGAGAGTAGCGAGAGGGTTGAGGAAGAAGAAGCTAAAATTAAAAAACATGAAAAATATAAAGGGCAAAACAGTAAAATCAAGTTTTTTTAATTAAACTTAACACCGTCAGTCAATTTGGACGGATTCCGTTAGTAACTTAACGGAATGTTTTTCGCGAGAATAAAAAATCATGAATTTGGACCCGAGCAGAATAAAGTAAACGTTAAGAACCCCAGCGAAACAAATTTGATACCTTAGGAACCTCTGGATGACTTTTTCCTCTCTTTTTTTTTTCTAAAAAAAAACATATAATCCCAATGTATAATCTATTTTAATCAAAATCCCTTACCTTAATCCAGTAACTTATGGGTTCCTATGAGTATGATATTATAGTCAAAACTTGATTAACATACTTTACTAATCCAAAAGGGGAAATCACAACATAAATACTAATCCAAAAGGGGAAATCAAAACATAAATACTTATTTCATTACTGCATGTAGGATTGTTTTGCTCTTCAAATTATTAACCAACTCATATTATGTATTTCAAAACAATAAACATGAGAAATCTTATCACACTCATATTCTTAGCTAACAATTATAGAATCACTAAACAACGTATAAACATTACCATACACATAAATTATTATGGAAATCATCACTTAAACTAGAATTTATAATTTTAATACACAAGAACAAAAAAACTCACAGTTTTGAAGCCAAACTTCTATTCACTTGAGCTACGCCTACTGTGATGCAGATTACAGTGATAAATTTTTTTTGTTTATGATATTTAAAGAACTTAAGTTATGGATTACAACTATGTTCATTAAAACCAGGGTATATAAGTGTTTTGTCAATTGATGATGAAACAAAGGTTAATATAGTAATTTTGTGGCATGAGTGAGGGTTCTTTGGACCAAATATTATTTCTTTCTCCTCCTTCTTTCTGTGAGAATTTATTTTAACAAATAAAGAATTGTTCCTATTGTCCTGCGTGGAATAACAAAGAGAAAGAAATGGAGAGGTACTAGAGTTTACAAACAAGCTCTAGATTTTGAAATTTTTTTTTTTTTTTTTTTGAATATTCATCGTCAAATTCATTCTTCCGCAAATTCACTCATAGTCTTGGCTTTGATCATTGTTTCCGTCCAGAGGCAGAGGGCCGTGTTGGGGGAATTTGGGTTCTTTGGCTTGATTCGTGTGGGTTGGTTTCGGTTCTTGGCTCGGCCTTGCAGGTGGTTCATTTGGGCATTTCATATCCGAATGGTAAAGTTTGGATGTTGTCTTGTGTTTATGATAGCCCCAAGTGGGAGACCCAGAGGATTTTGTGGGAGGCTTTCCGAGAGCTTGGGTCGCATGTCGATTTTTCGTGGTTGGTAGCAGGGGATTTCAATGAGATTATGACAGGTTCGAAGAAGAGTGGGAGTCGCCCTTTGAATGGGACTCGGAGTGCAGCCTTTAGAAATTGGGTTGATGCTTGCAATCTAATTGATTTGGGCTTTTCGGGTCAGGCCATCACTTGGAGGAATTCTCAACAGGGTGCTAGTCAGATTTTGTGTCGTCTGGACAGATTGATGGGTAATGATGCCTGGAACTTACTGTACCCAGAGGCAATGGTTCGGCACCTTCCTCGAGTTATTTCTGACCATTGTCCTCTTCTTTGTTCGCTTTTGGGGGCGAGTGGTGGAAACCTAGGGCAGAGGCTGTTTCGATTTGAAGCAATGTGGCTGGAGCACTCGGATTTTGAGAGGGTCAGCACATCTTCAGATATTCTTTCTGGGTCTATCATTGATTTGCTGGATTATCTTCGGGGTGTCTTGTTTGAGTGGAACAAAACAGTGTTTGGAAATTTGCATATTCGAAAATAGGGTATTCTGAGGAGGCTTGAGGGTTTGCAACGTTCGTTGGGAGGTGGTTGTGACCATTCTCTTTCTTTGTTAGAAAGGGATCTTCGTTTGCAGCTCAATGAGATATACAGGCAGGAGGAGATTATGTGGTATCAGAAGTCCCGCCAGGAAGCTATTAAATTTGGTAAAAGAAACACGAAATTTTTCCATCTTACCACTTTCAATAGGAGAAGAAGAAATCGAGTTGTAGCTCTTAAAAACGATGCAGGCAATTGGGTTAGTGAGCCCGAGGAGCTAGAGGCTTTGGCTACTACCTTTTTTCGACAGCTTTACTCCCTTGACTCTACTGGGCGAGCTTTGGGTACCGGCTGGATAGGTCCCAGTTTGCTTTTAGAAGACAGGGTCCATCTTGACGCATTCATTGAATTGGAGGAAGTGAAAAAGGCCCTCTTTGATATGAATCCCTGGAAAGCTCCTGGGCCAGATGGATTTCAAGCTGGGTTCTTTCAGTCTCAGTGGGCTGATTGGGGCATTCGGTTGTTTCGTATGGTCAGAGACAGTTTTGAGCAAGGGCACTTTTCGAGAGCATTTAATGAGACCCTACTAGTTCTCATTCCAAAGGTAGAGCACCCGACTTCCATCAAGAAATTTAGGCCGATCAGTTTATGCTCAACTTTGCTGAAATTGATTATGAAAGTTCTTGTTAATCGTATTCGGCCGTACCTCGATGACCTCATTGGGCCCAATCAGGCCAGCTTTGTGCCGGGGCGGTTAGCTAGAGATAACGTGCTTGTAGCTCAAAAGATTATGCACAGGTTGAGACAGCCTAAGACCGTGTCTAGTTTTCTTACTATCAAAATTGATTTGGAAAAGGCGTATGACCGGGTTAGGTGGGATTTCTTGCGTAAGACCCTTGCTTACTTTGGCTTCACGGAAAAATGGATCAATCTAATAATGTTTGCAGTAAGCTCAGCTTGTTTGTCTGTTGTTTGGAATAGTAATGTGTTTGAGAGTTTTGCAATGCAACGGGGTCTTCCGCAGGGTAACCCTCTCTCGCCTTACCTTTTTCTCTTATGCATGGAGGGTTTGGGTCACTTGATAGGGCAGCAGGTCGTCTCAAGAGATTAGGAGCCGTTTTGGGTAAAGAGGAATGGCATTGGGTTTTCGTACTTATTTTTTGCTGATGACTTGCTCCTCTTTTCCAAAGCCTCAGCAAGACAGGCTACTATTATCCGTAAGATCCTTACTAAGTTTTGTAAGCTCTCTGGTTAGAAAGTAAGCCTCTTGAAGTCCAAATTTGTTTGCTCTCCGGCTGTCTCCGCGGTGCAGAGGCGACGTATTGGCTTGATTCTGGGAATCTCTCACAGGAATGACCTTGGCATATACTTGGGTATACCTCTTCATTGTCACCGTATGCGCACAGCTGACTATCAGTATTTGGTGGATAAAATTAGTAACATATTGGCAGGTTGGAAAGCAAAATTCCTTACTATCGCTGGTCGGGCTACTCTTATAAAGTCGGTCACATCCTCAGTGGCTAATTATGTTATGCAAGCGAAAAGACTTCCTAGAGCGATCTGCTCAAAATTGGATCGGCTTAATAATCGATTCCTTTGGGGTGGTGGAGTTGATCATAGGAAGACTCACCTAGTGGCTTGGGATTCGGTGTGTAAACCCATGGCGGTTAGGGGGCTGGGAATTCGTCGCAATGATCTTGTGAATGATGCTTTCCTAGGAAAATTCTGTTGGGAGGTTTTCATGCACCCGGTTTTCTTATGGGCTCAGATTTTCAGAGAGAAGTATGGTCGGAATGAGGCGATTCTCGTGGAAGATTGCCCTTCTACCGCCTCCCGTGTCTAGAAAGGAGTAGCTAAGTGTGGTTATGTCCTTCAGAGGGGTCTTATTTGGAAGGTTGGTAACGGGGCCACCATAGACTTCTTTCAGGACCCGTGGCTGGACGGGGCGCCTATTAAGGACTATTTGAAGGTTGGGTGTCCCTCAGGTCTTATGGTTAATTCTTTCATGAGTGATAGTAGGGAATAGGACGTTGAATTGATTCGCAGCATCCTGCCGAGGGGTTTAGCGGACAATGTTGTGGGGTACCCCTTGTCTCGTGACCCAGCTAAGCGTGATTCGTTTGTTTGGAAAGCTGATCACCGGGGTCTTTATACGATTAAATCTGCGTATGGGCTTATTTTGAACTGTGCTGACCCAATTGATCCAGTTTGGAGGAAGATTTGGTCTACCCCTGGTCCTAGCAAATGGAGATTTCTCTGGTGGTTGGCTCATTTAGGTCGCATGCAAACGGCAAAGCTCCGTTTTAACCGGGGAATGGCAGCGTGCCCGAGCTGCTCTCTGTGTGAGGCAATGCTTGAGGATGAGGTACATGTGCTTAGAGACTGTGCTGTTGCAGCTGCTATATGGAACCGGTTGGTGCCTGATCCTCTTCGCCCCCTCTTTTTTTCTCTCTCTATTCGTAAGTGGATTGATCTCAATATCAAAAATCTCTCCCTCCGGGTGGGGGTCTACAATTGGAGGGTGCTGTTTGGGGCTGTTTGTTGGAGCTTGTGGAAGTGGCGGTGTGCCCGTATTTTGCAACCGGACTTCATTATGCCTGGTAATGTGGTGGACTGTATTTACAAAGAAGTGGATGTTGTAGCAGCTAGGTTGGGGCCCCCCGCTCGGCCGGGCTAGGC
>JAYMTA010006728.1:0-10153 GCA_036897625.1 Pelargonium cotyledonis
CCCCCCCCCCCCCCCCCCCCCCCCCGGCCCCCCCCCCCCCAGGACGCTTCCACCACCACAAATCATGCTGATTTTGTTTCCTTTCCAAATCCGACGATTGAGCCCAGAGGAGCTGATGTCTCCGAGAAGATGTTTCATCTCTACAAGTCCTTTTACCCCAAATCCGCCTTGTCGACGACACCGGCACAAGCTCAGGCGAGTATCGCTACCTGCTCTATTTCTTCTCTGTGCGCCACTTCTCACTATTTTTCCAACAATCTGACCCAGAAGTTGCAGTCTCATCACCATGCACCATCGTATAATCAAACAACCTAAATAATTTACACGAGAAATCACTAATTTCTACAGATCAAGACTCCCCACAAAACAAAAATTGAAAGATATCACATCCCATAAAGTTAATCCAGAGAACAACAACTCAATTTGTTGGAAGACTAAAAAAAAAATTAAGAAAGTGAGACAGAACAAAACAAGAACTAGTCATGCACAAAAAAAATAAATAAATAAAAAAAGGCTCTTTCTTTCACCCCCGCTGCTGCTACGACGGCGACCACCACCACCAAAATCTTGTGTTTTGGTTTTATTTTTGGTTTCAAATCAAAGCAACGTCGTTTTGTTTGACCAAAATCACAAAAAAAATGCATCATTTCAATGGTGGGATGACGTAGAGGTGTTTTTTGACGTGGCAAAAGTGACATGGCAAAGGTCGCTTATGTGTCAGTTGCAACCTATAATAGCAAGTAAGTTGGAGTAGAAAATAAAAAAGAACAAGTTCAGATTAAGCCATAATCTTTAAAGAATGCAAACGCCAGGAATCTAAAGAGAGAGAAATCTAGCTAACATTTAGCACAAAGGGAAGGACCGAGTAACTCAAGCACTGGATACGAAGAATGGAGTCAGCCACCGAGGGGAACGTGTCCTGAAAGACCAACTGATTACGGGCGAGCCAAATGATCCAAAGTGATGCTGTGCATATACCAAACCATGCTTTTTTAACGCAAGCCGAGCCGGAAATGATGGATGTCCAGGAAACCAAAAAATCATAGCAACCGGCCGGCATTACCGAATAGCAAGACCACCATCTGAAAACACCATCCCAAACAAGCCTCGTCCATGCACAATGAAGAAGTAAGTGGGAGCAATTTTCCTCATTTGAGTCACATAATCTGCATATTAATGAACTCGAGGACGGTATGACGCCTCGAGACTGAAGAAATACAAGGCTCGGGATGGACTCCAAAGCTACTAACCATGCGAAGCTTTGAATTTTCGGAGGAATACCCGATTTCCAAATCAATTTATGGCAAGCAAAACGCATATGGGGGGTCCTTGAATACAATTTCGAGTACACTGACCTGGTAGTGAACTTTCCAGCTGCAGAACCCAGCCAACGCAGCTTATCGGGCTCATTTGGACGGAGGGAGATGCCGGTTAACAAGGTGTTGAGCTGCCCTAGCTGATCACGCTCCCATACATGAAGAAGCAGACGGCGCAAGAGGAGTGAGGCAGCTGTGCACGGGCTGACGGACAGCACCTCAGCCACGGTGCAGTCCGGCCGGGAGCTCAAAGAAAAGAGACGGGGGAACAGCCTCGAGAGAGAAGAATCATGCACCCACATATCAAGCCAAAACCTTATAGATCTACCATTGCCCAAGGTCCATTTGAAATTCCCGACCCCTACAATATCAGCGAAACCGGGAATATGCTGCAAATTTAAGAATTGACGAATCACAGGAGATGGGTTCGAAGGGAAGAGATCTTGCAAGCTCCAGGTAGCGGCACTCCAATTATATTTGGCGCATAAAATTCTCTTCCACAAAGATTCAGGTTGGCTCGCGAATCTCCAACACCATTTGGAAAGCAAGCTAATGTTAGCCAATTCGAGTTGCCTAATTCCAATACCTCCATGAATGCGGGCTTGAATCGCCATTGACCAATTAACCTTACAAAGGCCACGTCGAGAAGAATTATTAGCCCATAAAAACCGACGTTCCAACTGTTAGGTAACTATGTGAGAGCCGAACGAATAAGAGTTATCCTTCCCCCAAAGAATATGTATTTGGTTTACCAAAGAGCAAGCCTTTTACGGTATCGATCCACAATACCCGACCAAGCCCATGCGCGTCTCGGGCTCACACCAAGTTGGAACCCCAAATAGGTAATTGGAAAGGAAGCTACTCCACATCCTAGAGCTTCCACCAAAGACAAGCAAAGATCCACATGGATATTAAGGCCGATCAATTTCGATTTAGTGAAGTTAATTTCGAGACCCGAAATTAGCTCGAAACCATTTAAGACCAAGTTCACGAAGAAGATCGAATTGGGTGAGTGAGCCAAATCCAAAAACAAGATTGTGTCGTCTGCGAATTGGAGATGAGATATCGAAATAGAACCAATTGAGATGCCTTTAATCCATGAATTGCTTTCCGCTTGAATCAACAATAAATGGATTGCCTTCGCAGCAATAATAAATAGAAATGGGGATAAAGGGCAGCCTTGTTTAACGCCCTGAGATGCCCAAAAATCCCCCGAAGGAGAGCCATTAATTAATACTGAGATCGAGGAGGCGAGGCAACATTTTACCCAAAGCCGAAAACAAGGTCCGAAACCCATTAAACCCCCGCAGCGATCTATAAAACCCCAATCAACCTGGTCAAAAGCCTGCTTAAAATCAAGTTTCAGAACTGCAGCCGACAATTTAGTCACTTTCGCATGATGAATTAACTCCCCCGCGATCAATATACCATCCAAAATTTGACGGTCTTGTATGAATGCACTTTGCTAATAATGGAGCCAATGTGACGTTTCAGACGGCGAGCCAACAATTTAGCGATGATTTTATATGGTCCGGCTACAAAGGCTTATCGGCCTATAATCCACGAAACCTTGAGGGGAGGCCGTCTTCGGAATTAAAACCAAGAACGCTGAATTGAGACCTTTCCCGAACTTTGCATTCGTGTAAAAGCTTTGAACAAAAGCCATTAAATCGAATTTAATCACATCCCAGCAAGCCTGATAAAAATGCATCGAGTACCCATCCGGACCCGGAGCGCGGCTGCCATTACAAGAAAAAACAGCCGCCCGAAGTTCATGCATGGTGAACGGAGCTTCTAAGTCCATGACTGCCTGATCCGATAGCTTTCAAAAACCCGGGCAAGAAAAAATTGGTCTCTCTGAATCTGTAGACGTCAACCTGTCCATAAAGAATAGTCGAGCCTGCTCCTTAACTGTTACCGGATCGGAAGTCCACACTCCTTCATGAACAATTCCTGAGATGTAATTTTTGGACTTTCGGGTTGAGGCAGTGCGATGGAAGAAAGAGGTATTCTTATCACCCTCCTTGAGCCACCTATGGCGCGACTTTTGCCTCCATAAAGAAGATAAATCCCGAGATCGAGAATGGAGATCGCAAATGAGCTGAGATCTGCGCTGCTCCTCAGTCACTGACAGGAGTCGAGATTCAGCTATAATATCGAGCTGATTAATGGAACTCTCAAGCTCCTTTACTGCTGACTCTAGATGCCCGAAGACCTCTGCATTCCATAATTTCAGAGTTTGATTCAAAGCACGTAATTTCCTCCAAAGCGTGTAACATGGCTGACCCGAGAATGAAAACGAGTTCCAAGCTTTGCGAACCATATCCAAAAAAGTGCTATGATTTGTCCAACAATTCAGAAATTTGAAAGGTTTCGGACCCCAGTTAATCGCCTCAACATTTAGCCACAAAGGGCAGTGATCTGAGACACCTCGAGGGAGACCAATAAGAACGAACTGATGCAAATCGAAAGGCCAAAACGTGGAGATCAATGCTCGATCAATCCGACTTGAAACCGCGGGACCATACCAAGTATATAAACGACCTCTCAAGGGCAAGTCCAAGAGATCCATATCATTAATAAACGAAATAAAGGCTGCCATGCTATTTGAATCAGAAGTGCCGGACGATCTCTCAGAAGAGCAGCATACACTATTGAAATCACCCATGATTAGTCCCGGTAATTGCGACTCGAGAATTAAAGCCCGAAGACGATCCCATAGAGCCAATTTTTCCGAAGCTACCTGAGGAGCATAAACGTTTATAAGAAAACAATCACATTGAAATGAATGCCAATGACCATATAGAACAATAAAATTCTGCTCAATAAAGCTCGAGGAGAGGGTGAAAGCCGTAGAATTCCATAAACATAATAGCCCCCCTGAACGACCAGCCGATGGGGAGTAAATGAACTGAGTGCCCGCCTGAGACCAAATGCTATTGCAATCGAATTGAGAAAATGCTTGGAGTTTAGTTTCCTGAACAAAAACGATCTCTAGCTTGTGCATCCTAATAAGAGATTTGAGGCTATCTCTCTTGTGAGTTGCCGCGCATCCACGAATGTTCCAAGAGAGAATTCCCATTCGTGAAGCGGCACCTGAGGAAGTTTAGGATTTTGGTTGGCCGGCCTCGGATAAACGAAGCCGCTCCACAAACTCAGGTTCTGATCCCGGCGCTGATATACCTAGGTCTTTAAAGAAACCCCACAACACAGTTTTCAGGTCAAGGGTGGATGGAGCATCAGCAGCCACTGTTTCGTGACGAGTTCTGCGAGGTGTACTGACTGAACGTGACCTAGGCTTGGGGACGAGACGGCCGAGCCTTGTAGGTGAACGCCGGAGCACTACCGGTCTGTCCGATACCGTACATTCCGATGACGGTGAGGGGTCCGCTGGCGCAGCTGCTACGTTCCCTGTAACGTTATCAGGAGGTTGTACGTGATAAGTAGGTAAATTGAGTTACAGGGCCAGGGCATTCTCCAAAAGAAATTGAGGGCCCAATTGAGTCTGGCCCAAGTTTGAGACCAGCCCAGTTCTAGTTGGATGAACAGAATTTTTTGCTGCAACATTGGATGAAACACTAGCCGGACTTGGGGAAGCAACATTCTCCAGCAGTTGAGGATCAAACACGTTCATCACCGGAGGAATGTCGGGATCCATGGCTTCAGAAATACCAATTTGAAAGAACGAAGTGTCTAGCGATACCCTCAATCTAGATCTCATGGCCGAGAGATGGGTGGCATGAATTAGAATCATGACTTCCTCTAATTAAGTTCCTGCTGGTTTCGAAAGTAGGATGGATGTACACTAAAGACCCCAGAGTGTTGGCAATATCAGTGATCGTCTCATGACCCCAGGCGTGAAACGGAATGCCCTTCAAAGCTACCCAAACAAATCGCCCACCTTTCTTCTTCAGATGAGACCAATCGAAGAATTTGGAGAACCATTGCCCGAGCCAAGTCCAATTTGCTGCCTTCATTTCTTCTAATGAATTCCTGTCAGAACGAAAGTTCTCGGGGCAAGCCTATAGACTGTGATTGATTGTCTTGAAACCTTCAGCCTCTACCATAGACTGTAATTGCTCCGCCGAGTAAGATTGTCTCGAGATTGCCAAAATACTCCAATTAAACTGATCATACAGAGAACGCGAGCCCTTGATCCGGCGATCACTTTTCAGAGGTACCGATTCCGCAACCTTCGCAGGCGAAACCTTGCTTTCTCCAGACTTGCCTTTCACCCGATACACTCCTTTTTGTTGTGATGAAGAAATTGCAGATGAAGGTGTAGCCTTGAATCGGGGCCGACTGATGGGGCTACGGCGCACCAGTGACCAATCCACTCTTAACCTCCACTGCAAAATGGATGTACCATCCAGAAGATCTCGCACCTTTGCCGCCTCTGCCGAGCTTTTGAGAGTAACAAATCCGAAGCGGAGCCCTCTCGAGTTAGGGTTTGAAGCTATGAAGCAGTCTTCGACTCCTGCGTGCTTGGCGAAGATTGATCTGAGCCAATCTCTGTTGATATCAGTGGGGAGATTGCCCACGTAGAGAGTGGAAGAGATCGCACCTCTGTTACCTCTAAGATCGGCGTTGGATTTGCTCCGGCGAGATGGAGCCTGAAGACGGCGAACTGGTTTCCCGTAAACCCCGGACATCCCGTTTTCACAAAATGCACTTTTAGTCAGTAGTATAATTCATTTTAAACTAAAATGATTTGTGAACTTTCAAATAAGAGCAACTCCAACGCGGCTGCTAACGGAGACGCTAAGGAGTGGAGCGCCGGCGTCATGCGTTGGAGTGCTGGGCGCCAATGAACAGCTGCTTGGCTGAGCGCCGACTCCATGGGTTTTTGGCTAATTTTTTTTGTTTTTTAAATATTTCTATATACTATCTGTTTTAAAGAAACATTTTTTTTATGATAATTTTTTAGTGCAGTTTTTTTCCTTATAATAACAACCTGGTATTGTGTCATTTTTCCAACTTAATTGGCTAAAATAAAACTTATAATTTCAATTTCTTTATTTCGTAATTGATACAGGTTTAGTAAATTTTAATATTATGTCATATAAATCAATTCGAATTTAACTTAATTATTAATAGCTAATCAGTTATAATAATTGAATTCAATATTACATGGCTCAACTTAATATGTTGAAATAAGCGGATTGAGATTGGATCTTGTAAATTTTATTAACTGTGTATGTTTGTCATTGATTAATGTATCAATTTCTCAATATGGAATGTTTAGAAATTTTTCGTTATCCTCGCCTCAATTTCAGTCACCGGCCAAATTTTCCCAAGGAGCTCAAATCATTAATCAAGTAAGTGCTAGCTCAAAACGGCGTCCAAGTTGTCGGTGAAGATTCAACAATCTTATCTAATGTTTTTTTATTTATCAAAATTAATTTACTTTTAATTTAGTTTTCTCAAAATTAATATAATAACTCATATTACATAAAATATTAATTTCATGAATTATTGGTTGATGTGAAGAGATTGCTAGCATTGGAGTAAAAAATGCTAAAGATGTGCTAAGCACTCACTTGATGATGTGACACAATATCTCTCTTCCTTAACACCTATATGCATTGGAAATGTGCTAGGCACTCACTTGGTGATGTGACACAATATCTCTCTTCCTTAACACCTATATGCATTGAAAATGTGCTAAGCACTCACTCAGTGATGTGACACAATATCTCTCCTTCTTAGCACCCCTATGCATTGGAGATGCACTAAGGAATCAAAACAGCACTGTTGTGCACTCATGTAAAATATCAATATCAAGTTTCCATAGGCAGCAAAACACTTTTCAACCAATATGAATATATAAAACCAAATTGATGGCTTCAACCCAGAAAGCTGTTTTTGCATTTGAATATTGTTGAGCTAACCCTTCCACAGTTCCACCAAGTAGTTCGGGGTATCAAACACAGTTTCAGATCAAAATCTAAACACTCCAATATACATATAGATTGGTCTTACACTGATTGTATATCCATTGATACAGCAAAACAATAACAACCTATAATCCGTGAATATGTTGATACACCGACCGTCTATATAACATAATCAACAAAGGAAATAGAGAGATTTAAGTTTCATACACACCTGGCATAGCCAGATTACTGATTGGCTCCTTCTTCTTGTGGGGTGTAGAGTTCCTTTCTACCAAATGGCTTGCTTCTCCTAGGTATGTCAGCTACGTCAGATAATTCAGTCGGGTCTTTTCTTGGTTGCACCTTCTTTCTCTGGTCTGCTGGTCGAGGTCCTAATGCACTCAAATCAACAGTAGCTCCATAAACTCGGGCGGAATCTAGGACTACATCATAAGTCTTTGCAGATAGGTTTAGGCCCTCCTTGCGAGCCCTCAAGAACAACTCGTATGCAAGTCTTGGTTTACCATCTTTTGCGAGGGCCTGAACCAGCATTTCATAAGTAATTTCATCAGGTTGGATATTCTGAACTTTCATGCGATGGAACCATTCATATGCTACACTGCTTGTGGCATTTTGTGCACAACCACTGATAATTGCATTGTATGTCACAACAGTTGGTTCAACCCCAGATGCAACCATGTCTTGAATGAGAGCATCAACCATGTCAAACTTTTCTTGTGCAGTAAAAACCGAAGCCATAATTGTATAAGCATATGAGTTTGGTTTGAGACCCACCTGATTCATATGATTCCACACTCGGAAGGCCTCATCATAAAGCTTCCCCTTTTCAAGGGCACTAAGCAGCGTTCCGTACGAAACAATTGTGGGTTTTTCACCTTGATCCACCATTCTCTTGAATATTTGCACAGCCGCTGAAGTTTCACCTGCTTTAGAACATGCAGCAAGAACTGCATTCCACTCCTTAGTTCCCGGCTTAAGGCCCTTATCTTCCATTCTGTCTATTAGCCTCACACCCCATCTCCAAATTCCTTTTCTCTTGGCTGCACTAAGAAGAAAATTGAAATGAGACACAATCAATTCATATGACATGTTATCAGGCTTTGGACCCTTGTCCAACAAGTCCTCGTAAATCTCCAAAGCTGCCCACCACTTCTTAGCCTTCCCCATCAACCAAATGGCGTGATTGCAGACAGATAAGCTTATTTCAGAATGTCTTTCTCTGATCCTACCATACAAATCTTTTGCAACAAAGTAATGCTCTTCCCGAGTACATGCCCAAACAAGGCGCTGAAGGTCCTCCCGGCTAAGATGAATACTAGCCTTATCCATCACTGTTAGAAGTTTCAATACATTTCTGCTTAAGTTCTCACTGTTCACAAGCCACCCTCGCATCACTTCATAGCAAATGCGAAGTGTCAAGTTTTCAAGCTTAGCAAACTCTTTATCCCAATCTTCATCAGTGTCCTTCCGTATGTCACCTTTCATATACTTTTCTCTAAAGTTAACAAAAAAGCTAACAGCCCCATGCCCATCTCCTATACTTCGATAAGCCAACAATGCGGTAGAATATGATATTGCACTTGGAACCCATCCCTTCTCCCTAATCTCCTCAAGAACATTAAGAGCCTGGTCAAGTTTTCCTTGCTCTGCAAAAATAGCCATCATAGTATTATATGTTACAATGCTAGGAATGATTCCCTCTTGAGCCATGACATTCATGATTTTGTCAGCTTCTCCATATTGCGCAGACTGTTTCGCTGCACCTAATAGACTATTGTATATGTAAATATTTGGGCCCATAAAACCATCCATATTCTTTTTTCGTTTAAGCCATTCAACAAGAGCATTTGCAGAATCCATTAGCTTGTCCTTACCAAGACCTTTAATAACCCTTGAATATACTTGATACGGCAATTCATCCATGTCCCTGAAAACCTCTTCAACATCATCTGCTGTTTTAGCCGATCTTAAATTCCATGCCAATCTTCGCACATCGACCCTTTTATTCTTCTTTTCCCCAACTTCCTCCTCAGTTCTGAACACTGCTTCTTTATCGTTACCTTCTACTTCATTCACATTACAAGAACTAACATTCTCATCGTCTTTAGCGTCGTCCGACAGCCCATCGACATAATTTGATTCTTCTTTAACCAATTCATCCCCAAGTGCTTCTTGGTCCAATGCCCATGCCAAGGTAACCAATGCGCCACAGAAACCCTTATTTCTTATCTCGCCAAAAAGAACAACTCTGAGCTTGGACTGCCCAGAGAAAGACCAACACCCAATATCAGATTTCGAGCTCCCACAACAAACTCCACTCCTAACAGGCCTCGAATTCCTCGAAACCATCGAGAAACTGGAGCTTGTATTATGAAAAAGAAGGTCACCAGGACCTCCCCTCTTCCTGTACCCTAAACTATAAGAATACCCTAACTCATTATCGAATTGGGGCACCAACAAAAAGTGACCTTTAAATGGCCAGATGCATAAAGCTTTCATTTTGCACAAAATTTACCAGTGAAGTCCAAAACCCAGAAAGCAAAATTCAATTAAGGAGCACATACAGATATTACTATTATCTCTCATGTGGGTTTCTCAGACAAAGTTTGTGTCTTGGAAGCAAATAAAAGTAGCTATGGAGTGGTGGTTTATGGAATTATTCAGTTTCCATGATTTGGAAGAGACAAGCTCGTACCTTGAAGATTGAAGAGCAGAGGAGAAGAGGAGTGTGAAATAGAGTTATGCTCCAGAAAGTGAATGAGTATCTGAGGGAAGCTTGAGGTCTTCTCACAGCCATTCATTAACCAAAAATGAACCAGTGACTTGCTACACCTCTCTTGCTTATCGTAAAAAAAAAAATTAAAAAAAAATTAATAATAATAATAATAATATTATTATTATTATTATTATTAGGTAGCTGATACATACATGCAGCTTTTA
>JAYMTA010006729.1:0-10152 GCA_036897625.1 Pelargonium cotyledonis
TTCTTCCATCGACGAAGAAGATGAAGCTTCGTTCTTCTTTTTTTCATTTTTTATTTACATTTATAAATAAAATGAAAAATGGGGGTAATTTGGTCATTTTGGCATGCAACTAACGGTGTTATGGACGGACACTAAGCTGCATAGTTTAGGATAGTAAAAAATTACAACAAATACTTTAGAGTGACAACGAGCAAAAGATATATACTTCAGGATGGCTACATGCAATTTTCCCTAGAGATAATTATTATATACAAAGTTAAATAAACGGTCTTAAAAAATCACAATGGATTTGGATGACGATTGAAAGCATTAACCAGAAACAGTAACGTACGCAACAAACTGTAAAAAAAACAAAGCAAAATCATCTGCGTAGGGTCACCTTCCATTTTTACACATCTTCACGAAACCAATCAAAAACCCATATCCAAGCTTCAACGCTTTCTCTCAAAAACCACTCGCTTTCTCTCTCTCTCTCTCTCTCTCTCTCTCTCTCTACACCTTGCTTACCGCTCTCTTTAACCTCTCGACACCCGAAGTTTCCTTCCTTCTAAACGCTCCCTATTCGAAATTTCATTTCTCCTGAAGATGCGTCGTGCTGGGTCGAGGAAATCTGGTCAACCCAATTCCACGACTTCGGTTAATTCCGCGGCTGCCGATCTATTTCGATCAGGTAATCGGGTCCTTTCTTTGATCTGCTTGTTTCTTGGCTCTTCAATTTCGTGATTGATGATGCCACTTTTGTTCGATGTTTGGGTTTTTATCTACTTATTGTTTTGATGTTGTTGCTGTCGAGTGCAAGTCGGTGCCTTTTGTTTTGTTTTTTAAGTGGGCAATTGTGGTTTGAGGTGGGCAGCTTTTGGGTTTTTGTGGGTTGGTGGAATTATTACAGATTTTTAATCTCTTATGTTTTGAAATCCCTTGTCCCATTCAAAGCTGGATTATTGAGCTATGGAAAATTTTGTAGTTTTAATTTGATGAATTTTGGGAATTTGGTACTTCAAATTGGTGAATAATTGAAGTGTTTGAAATGGCCAACTTTCATTGTTAAATCTTGAGACCCCTTTGATAGTATTTGTGAATTGTGATCATAACTGTATGAGAGATGCGGTGTGATGGAGGCCATAAGATTTTGCCACTTGTATCTCTCTGCCAACCTGGTCATGAATTTCTGGCGCCTATAATAGTGTCTGGGCACTTGTCCTTGGTTTAAGAGTTCCACTTTTTCAATGATATTAGGATAAACAGTAGATAACCGGCAGAGTAGTTATTTTTTACTTCACAAGCTGGCGTGTGTTCACAATACCACTGAACACTATTAATGCATGGGTAGGTATGTGTCTTAGACATGGCACAAGTTGATGGCCACTTGCCTTGCCAGAGTTTCAAATAGGTACAGTTGTTAGAAAGTATAATTCACAATTGGGCATCAGTTCACTACATATGTGTGAGTGTTGTAGGCCATCTCGGCTCTGCTATAATTCAAAATGTCTGACCTTATTGGTTAGCAAAGCTGTTGTTGAAATGCTATTGTCCTTTTTTATGGGTCTCCGGGGTCACTATTACCTCTGAGGTTGTAACTCATTGAATCTGATTTTCTCCAGCTTCAAGTAAAGCAAGTTCAAAAGAGATGGAAAGAATTGATAACCTTTTTTATTCCTACGCGAATAGGTCTTCTGGTATGATTGAGTAAGTAATTCCACCAAATTTATAATTTAATTTAGGCTGCTATAGTTCGGTTTACAACTTATCCAAGAATTTTGTAGTGTTTCAAATTCAATTGGACTGTAGACTTGTATTGGATCTTTTCTTCATGAATAATTCCATTATCACCCACTTGCTTGTTTAACATTCATTTTTTTATATCGTTTATCATCATTCTATCCCTCTGCTTAAATTTTGTTTTGCAAATTAGGTCAATATAAATTGGGCATAATCAATTGGAGTACAAATTTTATGAAATGGTGAAATATGTTCTTGGGGACCAAATGAAATAATATTTTATTAAGGTTGGCATCTTATGATGTAGGATACTATTTGAACTGAGTTGGCATTCTTAGTTCAATATGAGATGGCTTACTAAGCAATAACTTTTTACAATATTTAGCGATGGATAGAATTAGGCATGATGGATGAAATGAAGAATCGCTTTTACCTTTTAGGGTTATATGGTTGATTCCAAATAGAGAAAGATGTGAAATTGTGATTTTTAAGGGATTATATGGTTCTAGATAGGAAGGATTAAAGAGTCCAAATAGTTTTTCCTAAAGGATTCATGCATCCGACACGAACATTAATAGGGATGAGCTGTTTGTTGTTGTTGTTCTTGTCCACAATGAAAAATGGAAACTTCACTGCATCCGCCCTTTATTCTCTAGAACTGTTAGATTGTATTTGAAACTTCTAACTTTTTCGTGGACAGTGTTTTTGAGCAGTTATCCCATATGAATGTGAGACTCAAATTTGCAGCTATTATAATTTGGGACTGGTCCGAGTTTTGCTATTGCATATCCTGGCAATTTTATGTTATTCTCTGCTTCTTTCTCACCTCATGTGTATTCTGGATGTACAAACTTACAAAGCGTGCATTTATCAAACCCCCCTTGGCAATACATTTTAGAGTAGGGTTGCAGTGATTAATTTAATGCTTCTCGTCATCCATTTATAGTGTGTGTAAAATATATGATATTTTAAATGCTTGCATGAACAGCCCAGAAGGAATTGAAACTCTTTGTTCGGATATGGAAGTGGATCATACTGATGTGAGAATCTTGATGCTTGCATGGTATGTTACATTTAGAGTGATTTCATACCTGAATTATTTTCATGCCAATTAAGCTTTGTTTTAAAAAATTTATGGTTACACATTTCAGGAAGATGAAAGCTGAGAAACAAGGATACTTTACCCTGGTAAGGATTAGTATCTCAGATGGATATTCATCTTCTATTATTATATATTTTTTCCCTGTGAATCCATTTGTCAAATTTTCTTGTATACTGTTGATCATTAAATTATAGTATATACATATTTCCTGTGGAATTCTTCACTTGCCAGCATTTCGTTCTCAAATTTGCTGGTTGATTTTGACATACAAGAAGATTATTAGGTTTTGGTTTAACTCATTGTCTTGTGTAGTTTCATGACAGAGTTGTAACATAATAGCAGGTTTTATCTATTTCTTACATGTTCTTTTGTCATTCACTTTTACCCTTAAATCCAATATAAGATTTGATTCCCTAAATCCATGTCTCTTAAGTTTGTCTTGGCAACACAAATAGTAATATATTTGCCATTTTGAGGATTTGCATGCCCTTCTTAGGTTAGCTTTGCTGTGTGTTTGAATTCTAAGTAGTGTCCTCAGTTATGAGTATTTTATTGTGATTTTTTTCTTCTCGTTTGTGTATTGGAATAAAACTATTGATAGGAGGAGTGGCGGAGAGGCCTCAAGGCACTAAGGGCTGATACTCTAAGTAAACTAAAGAAGGCACTCCCCGAGCTAGAGAAAGAGGTGACTTCTTTGATCTCCACTGGATCTATATCTGATTAGTTCAAGGATCTGCTACATGATAAAAAAAAATGAAGCTGTGAATGTGACAAAATTTTCCTTTTAATTTCAAAAGGTTAGGAGGCCATCAAACTTTGTGGACTTTTATTCATATGCATTTCGTTATTGTTTAACAGGTATGATGAGTTTATGGCGGATTGTTCTTTCATCTTGATTTTTTTTTTTTAAATTACTAATATGTTTTCTTTCTTCTTATTGTGCTGCTGATTTCTACATTAATTCTCACAGAAGAAAAACAAAAGAGTATAGACATAGAGAGCATCTGTCAGTTACTGGATCTTGTTTTAGGGTCTCAATTTCGTGCTCAAGTCGACCTATTTTGCGAGTATTTAAAAGTAAGTAACTTGTACCTTAAGTGGCCTTCAAAACTGCAGCTGTTGTTTATGTGTGTGATTTCTTGTTACTGCTAGAGAATATTTTATTACAAAATAAACATTGTGCAGCTTTTCTTTCATTTGGCACTGAAGTTTGCCACCTTCGAAAAGTTGGTTAAACTATGAACTTCATGCTGTTACTTTTGTAAACCATGAAAGATGTAAACAATGTTGGCTTGTCAGAAAACAGAGCATAGATCCTTATTGTTTTGAAGCATGATGTACTTGGTGATCTCAGAAACTCATAGGCCTTAGACTATAGCGTAACAAGACCGATTTATAAATATTTCGTTTCTTTTTCACATAGCTTCTCTCTCCAACCCTTTCTATGAAAGCAGACGATAGATTTTTTATACTCGTGCATGTGCTTTGATTGCAGACTCAAAATGATTACAAGGTTATAAACATGGACCAGTGGATGGGCTTCTTTCGTTTTTGCATTGAGGTATGCAGTTGTTAAGATCTAAGTCATACTAGTTTATGAACACACCAGTGTACAGGAAAATCAATGTTTATCATTGTTGTCTCTTTCTTGCACCATATCCTTTAGCTGAATGTCTCTATTAATGTACCTGGAGTTGGAGTTGGAGTTAAACTTTGATACTAGACTGCTTAATTAATTTGGATAGAAGATATCACATACAGCTTGCAAGTCTTGTTGCTCTCGAATAAAATATATAAATAAGTGAAAAAAGCGTGACATGATGTCAAGTGTGATTAATAGCAAGTCCTAGCTTAACCACGACTTAGGACTTTGGTAATCAAAGACTTGCTCCTTCAGAGCTGTTGGTTGAACAAATGCTTTCATAAAAAAAAAAAAATGAAAATACCTTTTAAACTTAAAGAGATTTTATCCTTCCAAAATACGTTTTTTTGCTAATGGCTTCAAGTTGTAGATCTTTTTCAAAATTTTAAGCATTATATAATTATCACCACAATGTACACCTCATACATCAAGTGTATTGCAAATTCATCGCAACAGCTCTTCCTGACAAATAATAGATCTCGGTAAGTAAATGAGGTCACTTGTTACCTGAGTATATTAGTTAATAAAAAGAGGTGAGGAATAAACAGAGTTGGACAAACTTGTTATTTATGATGAGGATGGGACCAATGTGTTTTCTCCCATCTTGTATCTCGTTTGCTATGCATTCTGATGATTAGCCTCAACTTAGTGTTATTTTAACCATTGTCTATATATATATATATCTGAGCTCCCACTGATGCCGCTTCCAATCATTTGACAGATAAGCTTCCCAGATTTCAGTAATTATGATCCTGAACTTGCTTGGCCCTTGGTCCTGGACAATTTCGTTGAATGGATGCGAGCCAAGCATAGCTAATCTGGCATCTTTTGGCCAGCTTGGTTCTCTGCTGTAATACAGAGTTATTATTGAAGTAAGTATTCTTCAAATATTATTTTGCTGTTTGGTTGACTTGATTGTTACAGCTACAAAATTTCGCTCTCTAATTAGTACAGTTATGCTTGATATGCAGGACTGTTCAAATTATATACATCGAACATCTCAGCAAACCCTTATTTTAACTTTTTCTCATCCGTATTCTCAAGCCCCGCATGCTAAAATTCTTCACCCGTAGAAGTTACTCATGTTACAGATAAGTGGATACATTTACTTGACATTGTTGTTGGAGCTATCCTCATAAATACTCTACATTTAATTTTTCCAATTACAAGGTGTTCTTTTCTATTTGAAACTGAGTACTTTCAAGGTGTGTGAGCTTGATCCTATGGTGGTTGAATAATTGCCTCTTATTGTGAATGGTCTAGTTGGTGAGGATAAAAAGATGGCTGATAAAACACCATTTCCTTTTTTATCCTAGGCATGACACGACATGCACATTATAGTCACTGTCGATAAATTTCTTAGGGGCCACGCTCATGCACTCGCTTAACTTTCTTGCAGTTGATTATGCCAATTGGAAACTAGGGTACTCTTTATTTGAACCTTGACCATCAATATCACGTTGATGAGAAAGTTTTGAGGTACCAGAATCAGCTGAAATTGAAAAGTGTGATACCAAAACATGAATGAACCATGGGCCTTATTGCCTTAAGATTAGGAACATGCATTAATTTTTCCTGGTATTGAATGTGTTACACGTGAAAGTACTGTTTTGTCCTTGGATTTAGAAAACGAGACATTTGTCTAGTAGTTTCTCCATGGGGCAATTCAATTCACTACCTTTCAAGGCACAAGGTGATGGCTGGTTGGTGGGGATTTGGTAGGACTATAAGGGGATAGGATACCATGTGATACTGGTGCCCAAGTCATGAAATGAGATGAGATATGATGAAAACATATGGTATTGGTGATGTAGTGATGTGTACTGGTCCATGAAAATTGTTCATTGGACTAGAATCTAGAGATGCTTTAGGACCATTTTTCCTTGTTTGAAATGTCACCTAACCTATCTGTTGTGTCTCATTTTCTTGGATTTTGCTCTCTGGGTTTCTATGGAAAATGACTCTGTTTTGGTTTCCCCCACCAGAAAAGGTCAAAAGGTGGGCTTTCTGACCCTTGACCCACCATGCATGTCTTGTTTCTTTTCATCATTGGACAAATTCTCCCCCTTTGCTTTTTATGTGTATAGAATAGGATTGGTGATAAGTTTCAGACAATTTCCTTGCAGTTTCGTGATGCAATAGTAAGAATTTGGATAGTTATGTTATGGAAATAAATGTTCTAGATAATGATGTGATTTTGAGGTAAATACCTTGCATTTATATGAAATATTTCCCTATACAGATTGATTTTGCATATATAATGAGAGCATGTCATTGGATTTTTTTGGGATTCAGCTCATAACTTTTTGGCACGAAGAAGTAGATTCTTGAGGTAGCTCCACGCCTACAAATTTATTAGAACAAATATAAATGTTAGATTTTCCCTGCAATATGAGATAGCAAGGATCCGGACTGACCCACAAATTCATGGTATCGAACATGAGAAATAATTCGTGAGTAATCTCCTTATTGGTTCGGATAAGTCACAACTCACAACCCTTTAATCTATTTTTTTTTTCCTCTTCCCTATCAATATATTTTTAGTTAAAACTCAATCTAGATACAAAATTATAGTATCAAGTCTAAAAATTTATCCACTGTCATGACAAAAAGTGAAACAAGTCCCTTCTTGAAGTTAAAGAATAGGGAAAAGAAGTTTTTATTTATACAAAAGACAAAATATGTTTGTTTGATTTATACTTTTCTCTCTTTTTTTTTTCTTTTATGTTTACTTTTTCAGATTCCTTGCCCCAAAACTCAAGTTTTCCTCTCTTTTTTATTGTGAAAAGGGAGGGAAGTTTTCTTTTTTCTTTGTGGACTAAAGAAACAAGATGCTCTCAATTGCTTTTTCTAACTTATTGTATGGGAGAAGTTATTTTCAACTTACACTTAAAAAAATGAATAGTTGTGATTTGGTCAAATATTTTTATTTATTTATAAACAATTGTACTCGAGACTCGAACTTCTCTGAGGATCAAATATCATAAATCAATTGCTTTGATGATAGTTGAGATTAGATCAAATACTCAAATAGTTTAATGTATTGACTTGGTGAATCCAATACCATACTCAAATATGTAAGAACATATGAATTCAAGCCAATTTAGATAAAATTTGCATGGACATATCAACCTAATTTGCAAAAAATAAATAAAAACCATACAAATGTACAGATATGGGCAATGTTAGCATTGAAACCACAAGAAACCAATTTGGGGACAAAATAGAAATAAATAAAACCAAAAATGCACATATGTTTTGCCTCCTTTTGGCAAATTTAAATCAAGAAAAAAATATAATGTAACTCTCAATTCTAAGTTTGTAACCATCAAGATGACGACAATGAAGATGAAGAACCAATAATCAATGGCGAGGATGGAGGGAGAGGACGCCGGGTTCTGCTCCTACCTCGACTGAGAGTAGTGGGAGCTGTCGTCGGAGATAGAGCAACCCCAGAAGGCGACGAGGATGACGAAGAAGATGAATTAGACAAAGATGTGAACTTTTTCGACTGGTTTGTCAATTTCTTCTTCTCTCCCTCACAAGGCTTTTCCTGAATTCTATGATGCCTAACTTTAGTTGCGCATAGATTTGCCGGAAGAACACAATTGCACAAAAACCCTACGATATCACAACAAAATGTACGAATCAACTGAACAGTTCAGTGCATGAAACTCTCACCATTATATGCGAAACTCAAAACTATAGACCCCTAATTGAAAATGTAAGCTAATGTTCCTATGAATCTGATTGATTGATCTTTCATTTTCTTAGTATTCACGGACAAAAACTAAGCTAATTTGCAGAAAACAATCATATCTACATCAAGATCTATATATAAATCTTACCGATTCTTGCGAGTCGATTGACCCAGCTAGGGATGGGGTTTCCGGTGAGCCGAACACAAGCTTCATTGCAGAAATGGTTGCAGTTCTTCGTAATCAAATTGTAAGCATTTCCTCTGTATTCTTCTTCCGCTAGCTTCTCCATAACTGCTCTCACCTCCGCCGGTCCCATATCCGTCTTTCCGATCAAAATTGTCTTCCTGAAAGTAAAACCTTCGCAATGCTTCGGCTCCGTCTCGAATATTCCGGTCGTCGGATACTCGTGAGCTCCGAACGCGTACTCCACGCCATTAACTGCACTAAATCCGATAATCAGAATTTGAAAAACTCCCTATATTTTCTCGCCTACCAAACAGAACCAGTTGCGATCGATCTGAGCTAGCGGAAGCAGATTCGACCTCAGATCTAGCTTATCTAAATCACAAAACGCTTAAACACTAAGATTTTAGTTCATCACTGACCTTGCACGCCGGAGTGGTAAACTCCGAGGCCGAGCCAGTAGGCGTAGCCGTTGATGGGAGTCAGATCATACACATTGAGGTACACCGGCACCGATCCGCCGTCGTTGCTGCTGAAATTTCCTCTGCACAACATTTTCGCTTCATTCAATACAAAATGTTGCTCCGATTTTCACTTCATTACATATATAGGCGTTACGAGAATCGGATAAGAAACTGAAAATCTCTCTTCCCTATGATTTCCAAATCTAGACGATACCGGAGATAAGGAGAGGTTTCCAGTTATGGAGTCGCCGGCGGCAGGAAATGCCGCACCGTCGATCTGAATTTGGACTGGTAGTGTTAAATAAATCTGAAACGGATACGAAAGTTGGCTCGGGGTTGAATAAAATAACGGAAATGCCATTGGGTCAGTGATTACACTGAGCTGTATGTGATCCAATTTAAAATTTTGAAATTATTATTATTATTATTATTTGTTTTTTTAATTTTTTTTTGTTTTGTTTTAGAGAGAATGTAACGTACACTCATTATGGTGCTTAGTGGAGGTATCATATAATATTGTGAAACTGTTTAATTAATTAATTAATCAATCAATTGGGTTTTTAAAATTTTTTTTATATGAAAAAGAATATCATGATCATAGATTCATGAACAAAAATGGGTCCAATTTGATTTTTTTATTTTATTTTAAACCTATTTTTAGGGAATTTTTAAAATATTTTTTAACTGCATTTGGATATTAGATTATGGGTTGAAGTTAATAGAATTTGACCACAGTCAAATACTATTTGGTTGTTGTTGACTACTATGTTTGAGTGAAACGGTTAATTAGTTTCTACAACAATAAAAAAAAGCTTAAATAAGATTTTTGATAATAGTACTCGTCTTTTTCAATTTGAACTCTTGTTTTTTAAGTTGCTACACGTTGTTTCTTTTAAAGAGATGAAATGATAGTGTATCGAACACTTTTGTCTCAAAGCTTGTATTGATAATTTAATATTGTATGTTTCAGTGTACGTTAATATTATTGGACAAATACAAAAATTACTCTTATACTTTGACTTTCAAAAAAGACGTTTTCTTTGCTACACGTATAACAAAGTAGATAAAGGACAAATTTTGTCAAACGTGTCCAAAAACTTGCTTTATTACATGACGCTACTTTTTAGGTCAACAATAAATGACTTGTCGGAGAATCATGCATATGAATTTGATCGTTAAAATCATTAGTAAAAATTACTAAAGATATAATAATAATTTTCTTATTTCACTATAAATGGATTAACTATTACACTAGTGTGGATTGATTTTACATTGAAACATATTAAACACAATTGACATGAACATTTTATTTTGCTAATTTAAAGGATTAAGTTAAAACAA
>JAYMTA010006730.1:0-10152 GCA_036897625.1 Pelargonium cotyledonis
ATAAATTCTGCTATAACAAAACATACCACGGTTGAGAATAGGACATCGGCTTGCTCCGCGAGCTTCGCGAGGTACACGTATTGGTCTCTGGTTAGCGCCGCCATTGAAGAGAATAGAGAGAGAGAGATGGGACAGAGCAATCGGTGAAGAGGGAATTTGGGGGCTTATTATACGAGGTTGTGGTGGCTTTCCAGGGTGTTTGTCTGGGAATGCGCTGTGAAGTTACGCGCGAGAGTGAACAATACGCGCTGTTGTCGTTGAAACGGTGTCGTGTGGGTGTAGTGACAGAGGAGAGTGTAGGAGTTTGGGGGTAGAGCGCGTGGGAGTGTGTTGGCTGATTCGACGATGATAATGTAGAGTTGATGATTGGGATGTGTGGTGGATAAGAGTCAGATTCTACTGTTGGTCAAATTCCGGCGGTGGGTTTTGTGGCCCAAAAGTCAACTGTTTTTGGAAGCTTCGAAAAGCCCAAGTTAATTGTGACTTATTTATTACTGTATTATTTTTTTAACACGATTTTGTGACTTAAATTTTGTTACACATTAGTACAATTAAGTTATATTTTTTTTCATTGAATTCTTAAATAAATAAATTGAACTTGTTTAGAATTGTATTTTTTGTGCTTGTTTTAATCTTAAAACATATAAATTTGTTTTCTCATGGACACAGTTGAAAGATACTTCATTTGTATAATTCTATTCATATTTATTTAATCAATTTTTCATCTAGAGATAAAATTACATTAAAGAATTGTTGAATATCTCAATATATCCACAAACACATAAAATAGACTCGTCAGTATGTTTTTGCCCTAAATAAAAATACATTTTTTTTCATTTTTTGTTAACGAATGTTTGAACCCACCTTTACTCCGCCCTCACCTTATCTAATATCATAAATTTCTTCATCGTCAACTTTCAAATATGAACTTTCATGCTCTACATTCATTTTGTTTAACGTAAATCATTTCTCAGCCAGCTATTTATGGTTATAGTTAAATAATAGCTCGAACACATCTAGACTTATTAGAGTTAGGGTTAGTAGCACAACCAAAAGTAGGCGTAGCGGGTTTGGGCTGCATTAATCGTGGTCCGCCCGTATGGACCGCCATACCGGGTTATAGTTGTTGGGCCGTGTATTAATGGGCCAATCAGTTCGGGCCCAAGCAGGCCAATTTGAGGGTTTTTGGACACACAATTCAAGTTCTCAAGAAGAACCAAAAGAAACTTAGAAGCCAGCACAAAGCCCAATATCAACAAATATGGGCTTTATGTTAAATGAGCCTAGATCCACTATATAGCCCAATAAGCCTTACTTGGGCTTCGGGTTAGCCGTTGGACCAGCTGGTGCGCACCGAAACCGAACCCAAAAATATCAGAAACCTAGCGGCGTAAAACCTGGCTATAAAGCAAACCAACAAAACCCCAGTCTCTCGTCAATTCACAGACTCCACAGTCTCGCACTGCTCTTACTCATCAGTTTCCGACACTGTGTAGCAGCTAATTATCCAGAAATGGAGCTCTGTACAGCTCAGGCCATCCCCAGTGCTCATTCCCAGAACAGGCTCTTCGCTTCTTCTTCTCCAATCCCCTCAAATTCTGGCTCAAAAGCCTCTTCTCTGCCTCTCCGGCAATATACGATCTCTCTCGCCGTCCGACGCCGATCACCCAGTACGTTTCTCGCCCCGTACTTTTTATGTTCTGGTTTTTCGTTTTTATTTTATTTTGCCTATCAGTATCGTCATTTTGTTGTTTCAATCCTGTTTTCGCTCTGTTTCTAACCCTAGTTGTGCACTTGTGTGTGTGTTTAGTTTGAGCCTTGATTTGTTTTGATTTTATCTTTTTGTATTGGGTTTATTAAAATGTTACCTTTTTGTTGTTTGTTTCAATCCCATTTTCAATATTTTTCAGACCCTAGATATGTACGGATAATCTATGTATTCTTTATTTTTTGAATTCGAGTCTTTATTTGCTTGGTTGTTGTTTGTTTTATTTTGATTTGTAAAAACTATCAGAATGGTCTCTGAATGACCCACCTATTTGGTCATTGAACTTATTTAAGACAGAATGGGCCTCAAATAGTATCAAAGGGATGGCCATTATGTTCAGTTTTCAAGGAGACCGAACTAAAGTAACTAATCATTCAGTGATCATTTTGGTAGTTTATTCTTTTCATTTTACTCATATTTGTGTTGAGGGTCTTTTGGTTAAGTGACATGTTCTGTTTGTTCAGGGTTGGTCTATCTCACTAGCACAGTGACAAGAGCAATACCTGAAGAAACCACAAATGGAGCAAACCAATATGTTGATGAAGAACGCGGTGGTTTTGTGACACTTGAAGATCCTCCTGTCAGGAAGAATGAATACAAGGATGATGCTCAACCAGAAGTGATTAATTTGGGTGATACATCTGTTAATGGGGAGACACAGACGTTCGAGTTTTTGGATAACTTAAATGTAAGTTTTCTTTTTGTGAACTAGTGCTTGCATGTTTTTGTTTTGAAACTATTGATAGTGATTATAATTGTGAATAATGATTGATAACTTTGATGTGGTCTTTATCCAAATTGATTTATTCTTGTGTTTATTCTATTTGATAGCCAATGTTGTATAGCTATGGCTTCCAGGTTGTTGAGTTTATGGTTATAAGTTTGTGTTGTTTGGCTTCTGTGGCTTTCAAAGTTTTTACAGTAGTGAAAATTGATTGCTGTGATGATACCCTTATAAGTTTTGAAGGGTTGTTCCTGATGTAACGTTGACAACTATGTCAATCTGAGCGGTTACCTGAGCAATCCAATATGTTACATGTGTTTGTCCTGTCCTGTCTGATATCTTGCTATTTTCCATTGTTTATATTTTTTGTGTGTTAATTTTGCAAGTCTCCCCTCTTTCATTACTGTGATGATACCCTTCTTGTATATATGTTGGAGGGTTGTCTTGATGAAACATTGACAACTATGCCAATCTGAGCAGTTACGTGAGCAATTTAAGTTGTAACTTGTGTTAGTCCCGAGTTATCTGATTTTTTGTTGCAACTCATGCTAGTTCTGCTTTGTCTGATTTCTTGTTATGTTGCATTGTCTTTAAGTTGATCCTCTCCACTAAATTTGCTTTACATTGGTTGTTCATGTTCAAACATTGACAACTGTTGTCAATATGAATGGTTAACCCGAGATTGTAACTTGTGTTAGTCCAGCCATTTTCTGATTTTTTGTTATGTTGCATTGCATATATTGGTTGCTGTGATGATTCCCTTATACATGTTTGAAGGGTTGTTCCTGATGAAACGTTGACGACTATGTCAATCTGAGCGGGTTACCTGAGCAATCCATTTTGTAACTTGTGTTAGTTCTGTCTTATCTGCTTTTTTTGTTATTGTGCCATTGTCTATATAGTTTTGTGTGTTACATGACACTATATTTAAGTTGGTCCTCTTGCCAAAGTTTGGTTTAAAATAAGGTTAGAATTGGTTGCTGTGATGATACCCTTGTACTTTTTGGAAGGGTTGTTTCTGATGAAACGTTGACAACTATGTCAATCTGAGCGGTTACCTGAGCAATCTTATTTGTTACTTGATTTGGTTATGGCTTATCTGATTTCTTCCTATGTTCTGTAGTCGATATTGTTGTATCTTACACAACATTGTACATAAGCCCGTTCTCTTCTTGAACACTAGGTTGAAAGTTGTTTGCTGTGATGATACCCTTATACATTTTTGAAGGGTTGTTCCTGATGAAACATTGACAACTATGTCAATCTGAGCGGTTACCTGAGCACTCCAATTTATTATTTGTTGATGTCATGTTATGTTATGTTCGATTCAATTCGTTGTTTTGTATGTTACTCAACACTGTTTCTGAGTCCGCCCTCTTGAATTTTTTTTTTGTTCTGCACTAGTGTTAAAAGGGTGCTGTGATGATACCCTTGTACATTTTTGAAGGGTTATTCCTGATGAAACGTTGACAACTATGTCAATCTGAGCGGTTACCTGAGCAATCCCTTATATTATTTATTGATTTCATGCTAAGCTGTATCATCTATACTGTTTTGTGTCACTATTGTTTGAGTCTTTCCTCTTGAAAAATATCGGTTGCTGTGATGATACCCTCATACTTTAAAGGGGTTGTTCCTGATGAAACGTTGACAAATATGTCAATCTGAGCGGTTACCTGAGCAATCTGATTTGTTCTTTGTTGATTTATTCTTCTTTTCTTTCTGCGTTTCATATTTATTGTTTAAATGTTTTGTTTACTTGAAACTGTAGTTATTTTTTCACTTTTGCCTGTAAATGTTCAAAGTCGGCAATTTAAAACATGTTTCTTTGATTATTTTGTTGACATGTTTTCAAAATGCTTGCAGTTGGACTTCGATGACACATATTCTGTTATCCTATATGGTACTGGAGCCTTGGCTGCATTGTATTTAGCATCAGCTGTTGTTGGCGCTATCGACTCTATTCCATTGGTGCGTTTTCTGAACTTTTTGTATCTGTGAATGTGAGGTTTCTTGGATTTAAAAGTGATAGTTATCCATATTCGGGACAGTTGGATAGACATAACATGAACCCGGCCTGCAAGGAATTGGGTCCATGTTGATTGCGGGTTTTTCAAAGAAAATGTACAAGTATGCCCAAGAGCTGACATTGGCATGTCATTAAGATTAATTTACAAATGTACCCTTGAGTGTCCATGTGAGGGGTGACACACACATACATGTACCTTAACTAATGAGCTCCAATTTGATCATTCCAGTTTCCGAAGCTAATGGAAGTTGTTGGGCTATTCTACTCACTGTGGTTCAGCTACCGCTATCTACTATTTAAGGTATCAGTTTGAGTTTGTATTTTAACACTTCATATCTTTACAATCTTTGAAAATTATTGACGGTTCTATGCATCCTTGTTTTTGCAGAAAAATAGGGGCGAGTTGGGCGAGAAAATTGAAAATCTGAAGCAACAGGTACTTGGTTCTAAAGATGATTGACAGATATAGAACACTGGTGTCTGATTTTGTATAGTTGTTTTTGGCTTGCAACATGAAAAGCTTAATTTGCTTTGTAGTTGATTTAGGCTGTTTTTCTTTTTTAGTTATATACAAACTTGTCAATAATTACACTTACTAGTTTATGTTTTGACCAAACATATCTTCAAATCGTGTGTTTGGTGAAGTTAATATCTTTCAATGTTATTGCTATGTAAATTTGTATTGGTTATGTTATCGGTTAAATGGGTTCATTTGAGCACACTCGATTAAATGGTTTGATTACACGATCATGTTTAAAAATGTGTTGCTACTAAATGGGAGTTCACGTGGGTCCTACACGAACTCGACACAGTTACCCAACGTGTTGAGTTTGCTATCACGAACATGACACTGTACAAAATGTGTTAGTCCAGGCGCACAAATGTATCCAATTCAAATTAACCGGTTTAAATTTGTGTAATGTCATAAATCATGACTCGAATTGTCGGCATTACACTTAGGGAGTATATGAAATCATCTTGTGAGTTGTGACCTGATATTTATCCAATTCAATTTTGAAAGTGACATGTTTAAATTGATTTGATAGGTCGACATCGTAGTAGATTCTATTTATTGTATAGTTGATAAGAATGTGATTGGAATTTTTGTATGGTAGGCTTCAAGACAATATAATATAAAATAAATTCAAAGCCTCAAGTCCCAATACTGGTTTTAAACACTTTTTAATATTTTAAATGTGCACGTTACAGAATAATTATAATTAAATTATTATTCTTTTTTCCTAATGTGTTAATATGTTGGGTCCAACCCTACATTTATGTGGTTATTTAAATGACATTATAATTTATGTTATCATTATTTAGAGTCAATTGGTTATATTATTGAATTATGTTGAGTTATAGTCAATTTCGTTCATAAATTTAGTTGCAAATAATCTTTTGTTGAACGTGTCAAAGTGGGTTATGAATAATTATACTTTAAATTTTGAGTTATGTTGAGTTTTAGTCAATTTCGTTCACCAATTTAAGAGTAAGAGAGTGAATCACATATATCAAATGAAATTCACAAGAGTAGAGATTAGACTCAATTGGTATTTATATTTTAAGAATTTCAATATAATTATGAGACTTTCAAATACGTTGAACTTGGTCACATTTTTTGTATCAATGATTGGATCAAATGAATAACAAGCCGCATTAGGCTAAATTGGACCGGTTGTAATTAAGCAGCCAAAAGCGGATCCAACTAATTATATCATCAATAACTTTTCAAAAAAACGAAAAGTTAAATCGACGAATTTTACAAATTTTCAAAATCCGAATGATTTCTATCCCATAAAAATACGTGTTAAGTTTTACTAACACATGCCATATAATAATTTCCAATTTTCCATTGTTGATGACTTCTCTACAAAACAAAGAAATTTTTTGACTCTTTCCGTAATTCGTGAGGTCAATGTTAACATAACAATTTAAATTTGTTTGTTCAATGTGTAAAAATATTAAATAGTTGAATTTTCTATTTCTGTAGCTCTTCAATACAAAACAATTACGTTCTTTAATTGTTTCACACGAACTTGATGTTAACAATTATATTTTGGATTTTAGAAATTAATGGGAAAGAACTCAACAAGCTTGATTTGGTCAAATTCTAAGGAAGTTTTCAACATTTCATTGATGACTTATAGAGGAAAAGTCTAACCTTATAAAACCCACAAGTCTTCGTATTTGCAATCTAAATTTCTCAACTACTATGGTTTTAGAGATATCAACAATCTAGCTTTTGAAAATCTTAAAATTGATGTTAGGGATAAATTGGACTTAAACGGTCAATTTATTTGATCGATTATTTTGTTGAGCCGGTTTGGTTTAGTTCAGTTTTTTTTTTTTGATGAGTAGGTTAAAGTCAGCTAAGTAAAGAAGTAGATTGTATTCGAAAATAATAAAAAGCTCAAAACAATATCTAAACAGTCTAAAAATGGTCTAGAATGATGTAAAATATAGTCGAAGGCTTTATGTTTTCACTGTAGGCCTGTTTCGACTGCACCTATCAAATTTTAGTTTGCTCCGAGCACGTAAGCTCGTGGCTAGACACTCCTGCTTCTCTCTCTATTGTCACATGCTTCACATTCCTTAAGAGGCAATTGGTCGAATGACACAGTTAATAAATTGGTCTGACTCTAAAACCGATGATCATTAACTACTCGTTTAGTTTATTTACATGCATAAAAAAATGTATTTAAATATTTGAAATTTGTGATATTTGAAAATTTAGTTCATTACAAACATATGGATTCTGCCAAAGCTCTAGCATGAGCCATTTTCACCGAAGTTATTTTGCTCCTACAACTTCCGTGAGAATGCATTTGACTATTTACTCTTCTACCCTTGTTGCATAATCAAATTACAAAACCAACTTTCAACCATCTGATTACACATAGAATGGTTGACCAATTTATTTACGTACTTCAATTAATATACTTCACTCAACCTCATCTTATAATGGGTTGACCGACTAAACCTATAATTAAATATTTTATGTACTACATAGATTATGTATTGTATTCCAACCTAACTAATATTTTTACTAAACAATTTAATTTTACAAAACTCTTTTTTAACTACATCTGCGCTTAAATTTACCAAACAAACTCTTAATTTTCTACTAACAGTTTACATCATTTTAGGTGCCTAAATAAATATCAATCCATTTATGTAGTTGATGCAATGAACCTTGGATATAATTGTGTACTTTGAATTTGACACAAAAGCTATCCAAATTGGGCCAATTGAAAATTGATAAGTGTCAACTAAATAATCTAAAGGTATAAATGCTACAGAGATCTTCAATCTATAAAAAAAACTCACTTTTTAGGCTTACAGATAAATATTTAAACTCTATCAGTACCCAGACTTCATACTATTTGGTCACGTACGTCCCTTTGTTAGATTTAGTTAACGAAACCGTTAACTCACTGACGTGGCATTTAATATAATATTAATTAATTATTAATTTCATGTGTCGATGATGTGATATTTAAAATTAATTTTAAAATATAAATGACACGTGTCGCATGTTTATTGATTCAAAATTAATTAAATGAGACAAAATTAAAATTAGATCAATAAGAATATGACACGTGTTATATACAATTTAAAATTAATTTTAAATGTCACATCATTGACACATATTAAATTAATATAAAATTATAAATAACACGTGTCGCATTCTTATTGGTTCAATTTTAATTTTGCCTCATTTAATTAATTTTAGACCAATAAGCACGTGATATGTGTCATTTACATTTTAAAATTAATTCTAAATGTCATGTCATCGACACATATAAAATTAATAATTAATTAATTGAAATTAAATTAATTTCCACTTCAGCGAGTTAACGGTTCCGTTAACTAAACATAACGGAGGGATCTACGTAACCAAATAATATGAAGTTTGGATATTGATGGAGTCCAAATATTTGTCTAGGGACCTAAAAGATGAGTTTCTCATAAATTGGGAGTCTGTGTAACATTTATACCCATTCTAAAGGAGACAAATGGAATCAAATGATTAGAGTTTTTAAACCCTTGGCTCCACTGCCTTGCAATTTTCCAAATTCATAGACCACAAATATATTACCTTTTTATTATTTTATGGAGTCTCATGGATTGGTTTAACATTTCAAAGATTTTTTTCTTCTTCTTGAAACTCATAGTGATAATGAGTGTTGAAATCATTTTTTTAAATTATTATTATAGAGAAAAGACTTTCAAATAGTGTGTTGAGCCAAGCTATACTTTAAGTTTTTACTAATTTGGGTTTAATTTTCTTTATTGTTTATAGAATGAAGAATTTAATTCTAACATTTTTTTTTACATAAAATCGAGGAGTTTCGCCAGCACATGAATCCATTAATTGGCAAGACAACTATCGGAAAAAAAATTTGACACTATAAAAAAAAAAAAAAAAACCAAGCACTAAACAATTTTCCACCAACAAACCATGTTTAAATATGTTGATAAAAGAAAAAATATAATTAAACATCTTATTTCAAATAGAGCGATCTCATTCTCGATTGTGAGCTGAAATCATAACTTTTATAATCACCCAAATTTGATTACCTGCACATGAAATTACCTTACCAATTCCGAGCCATCCACTCGACTTTTTAAACTTTAAAACGTAGGATTATAGTATTAAAATTTGAGACAAAACTGTATAAATTATAAATATTTCTATAGATTTGAAACTAAAAAATTCGAAAAAATAAATTTAAGAATTAATATTATTCATCAAAATGTCTCATAAGTTCTTAGTGAACATTAGTGTACATACATATTTTCCCACTAACCAAACACCACCATAAGAATACAAATCACAAATCATATACTATGCTTCTTCTAATTTCTTCATCATCATCATCTAGAATACAAATCGAATGGATTCACCAACGATTCGCAACCGAATCGAATCTAATTCGTCAAAAATCCTTGAGCAACTTTCGAACCTGCTCGAGTGTCACAAACAGCACCACCGTGAACGGTCCTTGTCTCGAGATCGTCGGAATGAACCCTTTGTACAGCGCAAATGGCCCCTCCGCCTTCACCGTCTTCACGGCGCAGTCCACCGCCCCGGCGTACGGCGGCGCCTGTCCCGGCTCCACCTTCATGTTCATCACGCGCGTCTTGATCACGTCCACCGGGTTTGTCACCACCGACGCCACGAACCCCGCGGCGAAGCTCGCCGTCACGTGGGTCCCGAGCCCATCCTTCATCAGCCCTTTTTCTAGAATCATTTCCTTGAACTGGTCGTACGACGCCAGCTGCGACGCCGTCACCAGCATGGCCGGGTTCACCGTCAGCGACGCCCCGCGCCACAGGCTCGTCACCCCTTCCTGCTTCGCCATCCGAGATATGGCGTCCACGACGCTCGTGTAGTTCCGCCGCTGCGCGAGGGGGAGCCTCCCATCGGCCTGCATCCGGACCATCGCAACGTCGGCGGGGTTCCCGACGGCGGCGCCGATCCCTCCGGCGATGAGGCCCGCCCCAATTTTCCGCACCAGCGGCCTGTTTCCGGTGCTCGGGTCAGTCCACTTCTGCTTGAGGACGTCGTAGAGCCCCATCCTGGTGGTGGAGTAGAGCGTCTGGGGGGGGGCGGGGGGGGGGGCGCCG
>JAYMTA010006731.1:0-10152 GCA_036897625.1 Pelargonium cotyledonis
AAATTGTAAAGTTATGTTATTATATAATAAAATAATGATATTTCATCCAATAATCTATTGACACATTTTTTTTGTTTTTTTATTTTTTTACCCCACCACATGACATATCAGAAAAAAAAAATTAAAAAAAGTTTTAAAAAAATTTAAAAATGTCACACCAGCGCAACTAACGGATTCTGTCACTTCATTTGACGGAATGTTTTTTCATCAAACGATTTTTCCCAACTTTGAACTAAAATTGAACACTTGATAGTTCAGGGACTAAATCCAAAATTTTTAAATAGTAGGAGAACTATTTTCAACCTTATTCCAATGTTTTTTTCCGAATTTATAGTGGAGAAAAAAAGTACAATAGAGCAAAGCAACAAGACAACTAAAATAAAGAAAGCAAACTATTAATCGGATTGCTCTTCCACGAGTCTAGTGAGAGGCTAGAGATCGAGGATGGTGAAGCTTTGCTGACCGAGAGGGAATAGCATTGAATCTTCAGGCCTGTTTCATGCATGTTTATTGAATTTATTCAATGTTAATGCATGTTTTAATGCTAAATTATATGGTTTTAAGACTAATGAGTCACTTCTTCCCCATCTCTTTCAACGTGGAAGTATTTGACCGTTGAAGTATATAAAAATGAAGAAAGACTTGCCATTACATCACTCCTATGTTAGTAGTATATATATTATTATTAACATTTCATGGTAGAAATGGTAGATGAATCGAATTATTTGAGACTAAAGACGCAATGCTTGCAATTGCAGTCAAGGGATTATAAAGTCTAGAAAGAAAAAAGAACACATGATTTTGATTTTATCAAGTCATTGGAATATATTATTATATAATATAGTAACAAAAAAACTAATTACAGTATTAGCAGAAACAAACCTAGTAGCTAGGGATTATACTGTCAAAGAACACCCTAGCTAGTACTTATTTATGAAGTGCATGCCTTCTCTTTTTGTAATTGGCTTTGAAACAAGCTTGCCTCAGCTTCTTGGTCTTATCAGTAAGTTCCAAGTCTGGCAATTTCTCCACCATTCTTTTGTGCTCCTCCAACATCAATATTTCTCTTGTGGATACACCCAACTCCTACATATTAACAAACAAACAAATAACGTCCAATTAAACGTTTGTATTGTGCAATCGGTTAGGCAATTTGAATCTACTGAGGTCTCAAATTCGAGCCTCTAGTCTGGTATTGTATCAACGATAAAGAAACAATGTATATACCTTGACATTGTGAATGAGTGAGTTCAAACTCTTGAGCTTTCGGTGAGGCCATCGCATAATGTTGAGCTCTCTGCATCTCTTCTTCAACACCGTAACCCCAACGTTCAACTCCTTGGCTGCTTTCGAAATCGGATCGTGAAAATGTTTCTGAATCTCTTCCAATTCCAACTTACAAGACTTGTTTTTCCTTCCACTTCCACCATCACTCGCCTTTTTATTATGTTCCTCCTCTTGATGATCTTCATGTAACTCATTTTTGGTCGACGATGTCGACGAATAACCTAAAAACATACTTTGATTCACTTGGTTTTGATCACGAGGGCCACCACCCATTGCCAAGTAATGAGCCCTAACATCATTTTCATGGCCAAGAACATGATTAGCAGAAGTCATGTGATTGTGATGAAGATCGTGATGAAACAATGGTGGCATGAGATGATGATTCTCAAGTGTTGATGGATAAGGAGCAACATGGTTATTGTTGTTTTCCATGTTAAAAAAATCCTCAAAATCCTTGAACTCGTTGTACGGCAAGGTCATGTGAACATCCGAGGTTGGCAGAGGTGGCAAGCTCACAGACTCCATTTCCATGGGACCAACACTATAATTACTACAGTCGTACACTAATGACCTGGATGAAAACACCATTACGTCTCATGAAACCTGAAATTACAAAGAACAAAAAGAGAAGCTACACTATTGTAGATGGTACGTACTTTTCGAATTGTTGGTGTAGGAAGAACCAGTCGATGTGATCAAATTCATGATATAGATTCTGAACATTGTGTTCTCCGAAACCTAGTGACTGTTTCAAGTCCATCGTTTGGAGTCTGAAGAGATATGGAAGGTGTGGAAATGGTGTAGCAATTATGAAAGTGAAGATGAAAGAGTATAAATAACTGGAGAAAAAAGAAAAAAATATGAGGTTGGAATTTGGGGTGGGGTTTCGGGAGTTACGATATGATAATGGCGCCATTTTAATTAATTAATTAATTAATTACTACAATCAAAGTTGGAGTCTGCATGATCATCATCATCATGAATCTCTCTCTTTCTTTAGTGCTACAACTAATATTTGCTTTTATTATATTGGTTTTTACATGCATGCACATAACATCAGTTGTATATGTATGTGAAACTCTTTTAAGTACACATTTTTGGATAGATATATACTACTTCTACATGAATAAGTAGTAGTTAAAACTTAAGATAATGTTTCAAATGATTGTTTGGCTATTTCCTTAAAGAGAACTATGAAATGTTCGATCCATGAATTATGATCACTAAAAAAATCACGATCTCTATGTGATGACTAGTCCAACATAATACGACTACTATTAGCTATAACTAATAGTAGCTAGTTTTGAGACAAAATATATAATGCCGCCCACATGGCCAAGCGGTAAATTCAAAATAGGAGCAAACTCGAGGACTCAAATTCGAGATTTTTTATAAGCGTGGTATGAGATTATAATATATGTGTGGTTTATATGTTTAAGTGAGATTTTGTACAGTAAATCATCCAAAATATAACTTTTGAGATCCTATATGAATTTAGTAGATGCTTGCATGTTAATCACAATCTTTATAGTCATGGGGTGAAAATCCAATTTTATGAAAACAAAGCTTAACATCACAAACACTAATGGCTTTCATAACATGGAAATGGTGTTGGATGTGGTTCTTCATGCATGTTTACATGTATGTGGTAAAAGAATTAATGAGAAAGAAGTTACAAAACAAAGTACGAGGCTAATGAGGAAGTAAATTTGGAATAAATTTGAGTAATTAAGCAAGATGCCAAATAGAAGTAAATTAATCATTCACTGCGCGCACCATAATTTTCTTTTGGGTTTCGGGATGATCATGGTGTGTATTAAATAAATGAGTGTCAATAATGGGGATGAGCCGTCGCAACTATTAACCATTCGCACCCTTTCAAACGCATCACACCACTTTCTATGCAATAATTACTCCATTTCAAAAAACAAAAAAGAAAAGTTAAAGATCCTAAACTTTTGTGTTCCGCAGGCCTTGATTAGTAACATTCTCACCTTTTGCAATGACGAGGCTTTTACCGTGAAGCAATATTTTTACTTCTTGCAGATCCAAAATTGTATAAAGAGGATAAAATTTTAGAAGATGCTTAGTTGGAAAATGTTGACATGTTTAGTAGTATAAAGTTTAATTGTTTTTTTTTATAAAAAATATTGTTTTTTTTATAAAAAAATATTGATATTTACATAGAAAAGATGGATCTATATTGTTAGAGAATCAACTTAATTAAAAAAGTTCAAGTTTGTATTGAAGTTTTCATTTATTCTTTTAACAATATATTCTAACACGCTTCTTCACTTGCAAACCCGTTATAACTTTGCAAGTGGACTGAAGAGAGATGAATAATATTTCATTTCCATTTTGAACTTTGGGGTGGACTAGAGAAGAGATAGATTGGCCCGATAGGGGAAGATAAAGTGCCCAAGTGAACTTGAAGGGAGAAGAGTTGTAGAGAGCCCGAGAAAGAGAGGGAGCCAAAGTGGGCTTTAAGTGAAGAATTATAGGTCTGGTAAGAGGAGATAGAAAGCACAAACGGGGATAGAGCATTTAATTATACAAACTTTAGGGGTGTTAGGATTTGAGTATGTGACCTCATGCTTTGATACCATCTTAGAGAACAAACTCAACTAAAAGCTCGTATTTGAAGTCCTCATTTATTCTTTTAATATTATATTCCAACATATATAATATATAAATGTTGACTGTTCATATATATAGGTTGACATTTTTAATATAAATGTTGGTTGTTCAAATAAAATGTTAGCATAGAAAAAAGTAAATTTTTTAATACAGATAATGGTTGTTCTTGTAAATTAATTATAGTATTTAACCTCATCACTATTAAAAATAAAAATCAAATCTACCGTATAAAGTGGTCTATTATGCTCTCAAGTGGCATTTAGGGTTTGTGGCTTCTTCTTCTTTGTGTAGCTGTTGACGGCGGTGGTGGGCAGGACGAGCGGCGATCGGGTGCGAGATCTCAGCAGCAAGTGGCGGAGTCAGTGCAGCGGTACAAACGGACGTGTTGTGCGAGCGTAGAGTGGAAGCTTCAGATCGGAATATGGCTCGGTTGGCGAAGGAGTTGGAGCGCAGACTGGAGATGCTGTCCATTGAGGGCGAGGATGTGAGAGGAGTGAAGGTCGAGGTTCCAGTGGATGGCGTGGAGGCGGATGGAGTCCGGAAATGGCAAATGGTAGGTAGGTTTTTGACTCAATCCGTGATTAACTTTGCTGCAATGAGGCATCAAATGGCATTAGTGTGGAAACTCGTGGCGCAAATGAGGGTGGAAGAGGTAATGGATGATAGGTTGGCAAAGATGGAGCAGCGTTTCATTTTCGAGTTTTATCATAAATCAGATGATCAGAGGATTGTGGAGGGGGTTTGTGGTCTTTCAACCATGACGCTTTGATATGTCGGTTGTTGAAGTCGGGTGAGATCCTGGCGAAGGTGGATCTGAATGAACTAAGGATGTGGGTCCAATTGCATGATCTTCCGAAAGATTTTCGCATGGAACGGCTTTGCAAGAGAATTGGTGACCATATTAGGTCGTTCATTGAAATGAATACGAGTTGCGGTAGATGTTCGAGCTCCTATTAAGAGGAGTTGGTGGGTGAAGGCGGTTGGGGGGACATGGTCATGGATCATGTTCAGGTATGAGAGGCTTCCCAATTTTTGTTTTCACTGTGGAATAATGGGGCATAAAGATCAAGTGTATCAGGAGAAGATCAAGTGTATCAGGAGAAGATCAAACACCCGGAGGTGGGCACTAAGAGGGCTTACGGGGTTTGGCTCAGGGCGGCTGGGAGGAGGACGGGAGGTTTCGTTGAGGCACGGTGGCTGAGGGATGAGAACCGTCCATGGGAGCCGGCTTCTCCCATGGATATTGGAAAGGTAATAACGAGTGAGCAACTGTGGGTGGAAGAGGAAGAGGATAGTGCGACGATAGTGGATGGAAAGTAGCGTCGGACATTGCAGAAAGAGGGACGAGGCAGGCAAGTAACCGAACAAGCGAGCCAAGGCGAGAAGGTCCGCTCGGGAAAGTGACCCGAGGAAAGTGGTTGGAGCAGCTACTGCTTCAGTGGGGGGGATTACATGAGGTGATCTCCTAGGGTTTGGTTGGTTGTTTGCCTATTTTAGCCTTCGAGGGTCTCGCGTTATGGCTTGAGATGTCAGGGTCTGATTTGCAACTATGTGTGGTTTCTTTGTTCAGGTTAATTTGGGTTTCGAGTTTTGTCTCAGGTTTTGTTTCAATCAACGATATAGTGAGTCGGATTTCCAGGTCTCTGGGTCTTAGTCTGGTCTTTTTAGTTTCAGTTCGTTTGGTTGTAACTTTGCTTGATTATTCAATAATAATCTTATTATTATTATGCTAAATTTTTTTATAGTATTTAACCCCATATAGTATATTTGTAAATAGATTAAAGGTCTAAATTGTCCCGAACTTGTATATGAACACAGCTTAAACAAAAGGAACTCTAACTACCTATTAATTAAACCATTACATTTTCTCATTCATTCCGACCTTCTATATCCTTCATCTGTCTCATCAATAAACCCTAAAAATGAGCCGCTACTACTCGACACGACGTCGTCGAGCATTCACAAATCATCCGACTCCAACTCCCCCCACTTAGTCACTAACGGCTCCCTGTGCAGATTTAGGACTGATTCCAGACTCAAGATGTTCTCATTTTGCTCGTACTAGCTCGGTGGCAGTGGAGCAACCAACCAACCCGTCACGCCTCACCTCACCTTGCCTCTTAGACTATGTAAATTAAAATTGAATACTAAGTTGACTAAAAATTCAAAATTTATACTGGTTAAATAATTTGATCAAACTTTAATATCTAAAATAATAATCTCAAAATAAGACTAGTAACATAAATTAGTTAGTTTTATTTAGGAAAAAAGGTTCATTTTATTCCCTGTACTATCCAAAACGTTTCGGTTTAGTTCCTGAACTTTCAAGTGTTTTAGAATAGTCCAAAGTTGAGCAAAACGATTGATTTTATTCCAAAGTTGGACAAAAACGTTCCAAATCAGTCCATTCCGTTAAATATAGTGACGGAATCTGTCAATTGTTACATTCCAAATCAGTCCATTCTGTCACTATATTTAACGGAATGGACTGATTTGGAACGTTTTCGTCCAACTTTGGACTATTTTGATACACTTGAAAGTTCAGAGACTAAACCAAAATATTTTGGATAGTTCAGGAACTAGAATGAATCTTTTTCTTTTTATTTAAAGAAAGTGAAACATGAGTAGTTATGATACAGAAAATGTTAAAATAGTAAATAACCATAATTTAAAATTGAATGTAGAATAGAAAGTGAAATGGTGGTTTAATATAAAAGACAAATGTAGTTACTAATGAAAGGATCAAGTGAAAGTGTAAGAAAAATACTTATTTAGAAGTAAACCTGTTAGACTCAATTAAGATTGGAATGGTCCTATATAGAAAGATCCTTCCTTAGACAAGAGAAGGTAGGTGGAGTTGTGAAAGCGGCAAATTACCATCAACCATATATGAATGCTTTCAAAAGTTGCAATACCCAATCTTTTAGCTAAAAAGACAGTTATAATGACCCACCATGCAGAAGTGTCTATGGGACAGGAGGGGACGGATAGATTTTGCATTTTCATTCTCGTTTGCTCTTGTTTTACTCTTTTTATGGCTCGAAGGGTTCAAATGACCTTGGTCTTACTTTCGATAGTGTTGGGCGGTGGGCGCACGCCGCCAACGTTGAGCAACGTTGGTGATTTCGAGTGTTGTCAAGTGATTCATTAGATGTCGCCGATGATGTTGGACATTGTTTATGACTTCAGGCTTTGCCGAATACCTCGAACATCGTTGATGACTTTGGACATCATCTTTTATTCTTGTGCTCTTTTCGCCGTGAAATTTCCTTCTCCATTCCTTTCTCTGTTGAGATTTTGTTATTCACGGTGATGCGCATGTTTTTATATATGGTCGATGGGCATAATAGATTTCTATTTATCTTCTTGTTAATTTGTGTTTGAAAATTTTTAAGTGTTGTCTTCTAAATTCAATATTCATTGCTGGCATACGATGTCCAACGTCAAGGGTACGTCGGGTCGTTGATGTCCAATGTCAAGGGGATTTGGCTTTGGAGTCTTGCACTTGTGATATGTGTGAGGCAACCAAAGAAGGATGGCTCTAGGGGTGTTTTTGGACACCGCCTTAGGTGTGATAATAAGATTTTGGCCAAAATCACAATAGTTTTAGAGAGTGATTCTAGAGAGAGAGAAAATGTGAGATTGTGACTTGTGAGGATACCTTTCTCATACCAAGACAGGAGTATATATACTTGTTACTATTTTCGCCACTTGTTGATTTGTTGTTTGTCGGTGGCAAGTTGGGTCCACTTCGGGGCCCACTCGTAACTTGAGTTCTTGTTTCCCGAGCACGATCGTCGGGAAAGTATGAGAGTCATAGCATATCTTTAGCGTGTCGATGTGTTTTCGAAGACCCTAGATGCCTCTAATGTGCAAGGTAGTGTTCTAGGGTTTTGAGAACGTTGGTCGATTGTGATTGATGTTTTGTGAGTCAATTGGCCTTTGTGAGGGCCCGAGAAGTTAGTTAAACACATATGGATGATAACGAGGTTCCATGGTCTTCTTTATGCTCTAAAATGAGTCTCAAATGCAAAGAAACGTGCGAAAGCCTTCAAAATTTGAAAGTCAGACCTCTGGCCCATTGTGATGGGCCTCATGGTTGCGACGATTTTTAGTTACGTTCATCCAACTTCGTCGCGACGAGCTACCTTGTCACGAAAATTTTAACTTTTTGCAACCAACATTCGATGTTTAAGAACTGATCCTTTGTCGCGCGCACATGACTTTATTTTGATGAGGCTTCTTTGCCACAAGGGTTTTGTTTCACTCCTTTCAGGTTTGAATGGTTCGCATGACCTTGGTCTTGCTTTCGATGGTTTTGGGCGCCTTCGACGACATTGAGTGACGTTGGTGATTCTGAATGTCGTTGATGGTTTCGGATACCACCGTTGACGTCATGCATTATTGATGACTTCAGGCTTTGCCGAATACGTTGAACGTCGTTGATGAATTTGGGCGTCGGTGGTGACTTTGGGCATCATTGATGAATCTAGTCGCCGTCAACGATGTTGGGCGTCGTTGATGGTTTCAATAGTCGTCAATGACGTGAGGCGCGACCCATGACTTAGAGTGCGCGCGATGGATTCGGGAACAAGGCCACCAAGTCGTGTACCATAAGCAAGTCCATGGAGTTGTGTACTGATAGCAAGTTCGTTGAGCCCAATTCGGGAGCAAGTCCGCATAGCCGCGTTCTGGAAGAAATGTTCATCTCCGGTCGAGTGCATTGGACACTTGCTCTTGGAGTAGGTCTCGTAATCGTGAAGTTTGGTGATGCGGCGTTTGAGCGCGACGTAACACATTGTTAGAGTATAAAACTAATAATCAGCATTCAACTATTAGTTTAAGCATTTATTTGAGTTGATTCTTTATATGGTATCAGAGCATTGGTCATTAGAGGTCTCAAGTTCGAGTTTTGTTGACACCTATGTTAAACTCTTGAGGGAGCGTATTAGAATATAAAACTAATACTGAACCTTCAACTATCAGATTTTACTGTTAGTTGGTTTTTTACACACATTTCATTCGTTGGAAAACTTATGGTTTTTTTTAATATAGTAACAACGGTTCAAAGTGTATAGCTATAATTTGTAAAATTGGACTGCTAATAGTTTATACTTCATAAAAGTGTAGAGCTATATTTTACAATGTCTAAATTGTGAAAATTTACAAAAACATAAATAGAGACTAGTTATAGGGAGATCATGGTCACTTGATACCTACTGCTATTTGCCTATTTTAATGGCAATTCATCCAAATTATGAGTGATGAATATCATAATTAATATTTGTTAACTTGTAATTGTAACACATCTCTTTGGGGAAAGACAAGTTTTGGGCCAACTTTTAACCTATAACCAGAAACAGAAATGATTGATTAGCATGATATGGAAATAAAATAAAAAAAATCAAATAATACTAGAAAACAACTCATGACCAGACAAGATTCAAGAACGTGTGATCAAACAATATAACAATATTTGTAGTGCGCTACATGTCTGAAATTATAGACCTGAAACCAACCAGTTAATTCATATCAATCACATAATCTTAGTATATAATATATATAGATGCAATAAATCACAACATCTACAAGACTACAATGTCCTCGACGAAAAGAATTGAGTATACGGGATTATAGACCTTTAATGTACTTTCTAATTTGAGAGCGGTGCAAGTGGATTTGCCTATCATGAATTTAAAATTGGAATAAGTTTGATTGGGATTCAAAAAGTTTGGGTTTATTCTTTAAATTATCAAATGTTTGGGTTTAGATTAAAGTTGAGCAAAGTGTTTGAATTTTGTTTAAAGTTGGGCAAAATCGTTTAACCTAAGAACAGTCCATCAAATGAAGTGACGAAATCTGTTAGTTACACTGACGTAGAATTTTTTTTTTCTGGTGTGTCTTGTGACGTGGCAAAAAAAAATTATAAAAACAAAAAAAGAACACTTGATAATTTTATTATGTGGCAAAAAAATTTAATAAAAAATTAGAAAAAGAAAAAGGTAAACGGGGCAGACCACTGCATTCTCTTCAACTTATCACCCATCGCCGTCTCTGCCGCCGCTTCGCTGTACCGGAAACGCCCGCACCAAAAACTCAGGCGAAACCCTCCTCCATCGTTTTCTCTGCCACCGTCCACCAACACCGGCGATAGAACTCATCTAAACCACCTCCGTTCTCTGTTCTCGTCAGATCTGGGCCAGATCTGATTTGTTAATGGAAGTCTCC
>JAYMTA010006732.1:0-10152 GCA_036897625.1 Pelargonium cotyledonis
CTCGCGCCATTTCCTTAGCAACTCGCAGTCCACCTCGGTCTGCTTCAGCTTCGTCCTGACACAAACACGACACAATTATAAAAAAAAACTGCAATCGTCACGTGTCAGCAGAAAGCTGATTGAGAGTTAATCAACGATTGAATCAGTACCTGGCTCTCCTATTTTGGAACCAAACTTCAACTTGTCGCGGGCGCAGGCTCAACTGTTTTGCAAGTGCTTGTTTTTGTTTCTATCAAAAAAGCGAGTAGAAACTCAGGAAACAGTGTAGACTGACTATGAAAATGACGGTAATTAAACATCATCTAAAAAGATTCAACGTACCGGGTTGAGAGTGCTGTGTAGCTTGAAGCTCTCCTCTAGAAGAGTCGATTGCTCTTTAGTGAGCCTGAGTTTCTTCCTCGCATTAGCTCCATCGTCGTCTTCTTCGCTAACCCTCGACGAAACCCTCTCAACCTCAGCCTCTTCCCCGCCAAAATCTCTCTCCCTCTTCACGCTAACGTTCGAAAAAGACGAAACCGCGCTGTGACTATGGTGATGATACAAGTTATCGGTCGCCTCCGACGCTTCACAGTCGATCTTGTGGCTCGTCGCGACCGCGTGATCGCACTTCTTGATCGCAAAAGTCTCGCCGGAGAGGCCCAACGTGAGGGACGGCTCGAAATTGGTCGGTTTCTTGGGCTTGAGGTTGTGATCAATAGGGTCGATCTTCGGAGAAGTGAGACCTAACCCTAGAACAAGATCGTGATCATGATCAAGACCCATTTGCGTGAACCAAGCAACGGTTGAATTTTATGGTTTTTTTTGGAGAAGAGAGGAGAAGATATTAGTTGAAAGATGAGGAGATAGTAAAAGGGTCTCTTAATAAGAAGAGGAAATGTATGAGACTTTTTTTTTTGTGGGGCATTGGGTGGGTGGGTGGCTATGATTATTAATCAATGGAATGAGTAGAGAAACGAATATGGACGTGTGTGTGGAGAAATTTTTTGAAGCCTCTTCTATTCTATTATTCTCTCTATGACATAGGTTGACTATGATTAGACACTAACACATATTCGACCGGAAAAAACGTATTTTTTTAACTATGTCATGTTAATATAAGGAATCAAGATGGAATGAACTTGGGTTCTATTTTACTGTTATAGAAAACACCATAGATTACTATTTCTCTTTCTATAATAGTAGTGTAATGCTTATGTTGATAATAATTTTAGTGTGTAAATAAGTACACAAACGTCATGAGTCAACAGTAGCGGTGGCTTGATTGTGAAGCAACTAATAATATTACATTGTTGAATCATCGTATGTGCACTTTGTTCGTGCACTTGAACCTTTTCTTTTATTATTGTTTCAATTAGTTGTCGTAATTATATGAACATTAGATATATACGAACTTTTTTTTCTTTCCTTATGATTAGTCTAAATTAGACCTAGATGATGTGTTTTGACGTGTCCCATAGATTTATCACATGATATTAAAAACAATTCCATGTGTATTAAGCAACCAAATAAGATATCATGCTATAAACTATAAAGTACTTGCAAATTCTTTAAACCAAATCCACATGATTTATCTAATTAATTTGAAATTAATAAACAATATTTATGTGTTTTTGGTTCTTTAAAATATAGAGGACTATTGGGAATGGGAAACACAAAAAGGGAATGATTGGCCCATCCTTCTTTGCCATCCATTAACGGTCCATAATTAACTACTAAGCTTTCATTTTCCAAATAAAAATCATCTTCTTTGCATAATTTTGGTCTTGCTTTCCATGAATCATCAATAATTAGCGGCCAACTTTTGCTACTTTGTCTAACTTGTGTCTGCACCAGACACCCTTTGCATTTTCTCACTCAAAGATTGCTTTTTATGTGGCCTTTTTTTATTTTTATAAAAATATGACCCCAAAAAATGGACAAGTGGTGAATATTAAGCCACTAGCTTTCATGATTTGGTCACAATTGGGTCATCAACTCATCATTATAGTTTCACTAGAACTATCTTTTTATTTCTTTTTCTATGTAATATACGTGGCATCATATTCTAAAGACAGTTATTAATATTATTATAATTAATAGATCGGTAATGTACGAGATCTATCTAAACTAGTAATTATATCATATATATTTTTAAATATGATTTTAATATTTTATTACGTACGAGAAATAAAATATTTTAAAAACATTTGTTATGTGTTGAACCATCTCAAAAATTAATTGCATGCATTAGATGACATGGTTTAATAAATTATGTGAGCAACATGTATGGTGGGTAGTTTTGTTTTTCTTCATTGCTTACAAATGTGGAGATAACAACTGAGGAAAAGGATGTGCACTACCAAGAATTCCAAGGTGTTTTCATTGGGTTATTTTTGGGTCTTTTATTCAGTTTTTTGGGGTTGTTTGGAAAGCAAGAAAAAGGTAAAAGAAAAGAAGAGAAAAGTAGGTAGAAGACACGATTGGAGCTTGAAAGAGTTAATAAAAATGGTGGCACCAGAATATGATTCATCAACAACAATCAGGATCTTTGCTTGACTAGAAAGTTGATGGGAGTGTAATATATTAATATTGGGACCTACTATTTATTTCTGTACCTATATATACTTTGCACATTCAATTATATTGCTTTGTCGGCGATGCTGATAATTATACGTTAGGTCACCAATAAAACATGATATGCCTAAACTAATGCAAAAGTTTAACAACATAAATTTTAATTAACTTGTTGTTAATAGTCAACATTTGGGTATAATATAGTTTTCTAATTTTTATTTGTTGTCACAAAACGGTTGTAACTTTTTCATGGACATAAATAAACCTAAAATGTTAAAAAATTTGTACAATTTTTTTGTACAACCCTGTCGTGTCATATATATATTTCATATTTTTGCAGAGACTTTCATGGGTGTCTGTAAGCTAAAAGTGTTATTTTTGCCCCTTGTCTGTGTCTTTTCTGGTTAAGGGGCGATTCTATTGTCATCGGCTTGGCTATTCTGACGGATGAAAATGATTTTATTATCATTTTAATACTAAATTATTCTTTTTAGTTTAACATTCTTGCATTTAATGTGATAATTATAATATAATTTACATATTCGAGTAATTTTATTTAGACCTCACCATGCTATACACCATCCATTTGTGTCTTCCCAACCACCACTTACATGACAGAAAGGTGTGGTCTACCCATTTCAATGATCATGTAATGACTATATATTGGTATTTTATTTTAATTAAAATATCTCTCTCCTTTTTTTTTTTTATAATAGGAACCAATATCGAATTTACATTTTTGCAGATACAAACCATATAAAATAAAATAAAATAAATAAAGTTAAATTGTACAAGTACTTAAAATTAAGTCCGCACATTTCGAACTAAAATTCGACAAAAAAAACCTCTGTATTCCACATCTCATTTGAGGCAAGTTCAAATTAGAAATTCTCGACACAAAATTGGATTTTTTAACACAAACCCCATTCAAACTCTAACATATAAGTTGCTAAAGTTCGAAAGAATGTAAAATTCAAAAGTTTCTACTAAATATTATTCTAATCCAATCAGAATATAAGAATAGAAACTTAAACATATTTGGCAGACATACATTGTACTTAGCACATAATTATTGGCAAAACATGGTTTTTTATGGGTTTGTCTAACATGTGCAATACTTGCACATGTTAAGGACAATTAATATTCATATTTATTGCCATATTTAAATAAGTTATTAAATACTAATTATAATTAGTGAGTTTCCTTAATTAATATGAACATGTAAAAAACTATTTTATCATTTTCATACCATTTTCTAAGATATGACTTTGGTTTTCATCTGTAAGTCCAAATCGGCGAGCCGACACAATTGAGAGAGAGCATTTCAGAACGAGTTGTTTGAGGGCTTCGAGCTCGACGATAGAAGCCGGGATCTGGCCCGAGATTTGGTTTTTGGCGAGGTTGAGCACCCTTAGCTTCTTTTGCTTCCCGAAGTCGGCCGGAATCTTGTCGAAAATATTATTTCCGACAAGGTCGAAGAAGAATAGGTTGGAGAGAGAGAGGTTATTGAAAAGGATAAATTAGTCTTTTACTTGTCCATATTAATTAAGGAAACCTTCTAACTATAATTATTATTTAATCATTTATTTAAATATGACAATAAATATGGGTATTAATTATCCTTAACATGTGCAAGTATTGCACATATATTTTATATAATAATTCTTTTTTCCTTTTGCAGCTGAACATATGGTATTCTACACATTATATTCCAATCATGCAGAAAGTCACATACACGAGTTAGTGATCATATTCATATGATATATAAAAATGAATTTATATGTTTTTATCTTTATCATTGTTTATATTAAATAATTAAAAGACCACGGTGAATCTCAATTTATACCTACAAAATGGATAGAATATATATAATAGGATTAACCACATGATTAATATAAACAAATGATTTTGCTATATTCTTCGTAAATCCATGATGATAATAATAACAATATGGAGATAGAAATAAAAAATAAATAAATAATTGCATAGTGCTTTGTCAGGCTTTAACGAGGGATCTCGCGTTAGGATCTATCATGCCTAATACTTATGATTTTTTGCTTTCGGATTGTATTTCGTTAGCGTCTAAATTCGAGAATGTAACTTTCTCTTATGTTCATAGATCAGTGAATAGGGTAGCCCACAACATTGCTAGGGCGGCTCGTTCCGTGTCTGGTCTAGTTAGTTGGAGTATGTCGGCTATCCCGGATTGTATTTTCATCTAATTTTAATAAAAGCGTTCCATTTCAAAAAAAAAAAAAAGAAAACTGTAGCTAGTAGGACCTCCATTTATCGGGCATATACAATAATTAATTAGGGTATTGTGTCACAATTATTTTTTATATACAACAAAAATATCGTCATATCGGCTTTTAGCAATCCGTTCTGCATTCAATTATCAACAGTTTATTGTGAAAATGAAAACTGGTATACCAAAGGTATGTCTTTTAAGTCATCTCAATGCTCTAACTCCCCCATAACCCATTGTATATGGATAGATTAGACTCTCATAATTTTTTGAACCTTTGAAACATACTACAACATCGGGTGGCAAAACCATGGCATTGAGGTGCCAAACTTTTTCGTCCGTGTGACTAGATAGGGAAAATCAACTATTTTACCTCTAGAGTGATTACTTTTATGATATAAATACGTGTATATCGAAACAAGATTGAACTGACAGTCTGAACATAAATAAAAAATTTGACTTATTAGATTTTTATGACATGTCATATCATGCTAAAACTTGACTGAAAAAAAGCACGACTTTAAAAATTACATCGTCATTTGAACTTAAAATTCGAATCGTTAACTCTGCTCGATACTACTAGCTCCCACACAAAGTCCCCGCAGTTGAATATCAACTATAATCTCTCTATGATATAGTGCTAGTAAAAGACTTTGATTGCAGCAACTAGCAACCGATGGTGGTGCTGTGTGGTAGACCCAACCATAATTGTACTAGACCCCCAATAATTGAAAAGTAGTAGCTCCCATTTTTTTTGTTAGTTTTCTAAAGAAACATATTTTAATTAAAAGACTGTATTGTTATAAATAAGATAATAATGTATATTAATCCTAATTCTTTTGACTTATGTTAAGTCAATTTTAGGAGAAGATGATACCTCATCTCATTTAACTCATACCTATTCCAATAAATTTATAGGAGTGGAGCGACCCGCTGGATCCTTACATTTTAATAAGGTATCGCGATCTTATTGGCGGCTTAGCCTAACCCAAATAGTATTTTGGCTTAAATCCATCGTTCTCTATAAATAATATATTGGTAAATATAATAATCAAGCTTGCTAATTTTTAGACTTTTTGCTGTTGCTGTTAATTGTTGTTCAAATATTAGAATTTAAACTATGAACTAGCCTGTATTAGAGGAGATTTAACACATAATTATCTCCCAATTACAATAATTAATTTCATCTCTATTAATGTAGGGGAAAAAAAGAACATAACAACATGAGTTCTCTACATTTTTGGATATGAATCCATTAATATCTTAAGACCCGCATTTTTGTTGGTTTGAGTAGGATAAACTCATACATTTTATACTCAAAACTTGCAATATGCATTTCGTGTGGTTTGAATTAGTTTTTTAAACCCGAGTGTTTAGCTCTATATGCATACCTATACCTGGTACAATTAGTATACATATGTTATGATGTCATTTTGTATAATACATCGGACACCGAATTTGAGATAAATGACACTTTTTCCCACTTAATTTTAAATATGTTGATCTCATTATAGAAAAATAATACATATAATGTAGGTTTACATTTATTAATAGAAAATGAGTAGGTTGGTATTATAGCTTTTCTTTTTCTTTTCTTCTACACAAAAAGATGTAAAGCAAGATTCATGGAGCATTGAGAGATCCTAGGTTTGTATATAATAGTATTATATGTGTATATAATATTGTACATACACATGTATTTTTATACTCCCAAACTCATATAATACTATTTTCTTATGGGACCAAAGTCCAATCTCATGGAATCTACTAAACTAGTTGCAAACTAGCCACTATCTTTCCATTATACGTGCGTGCATGGTCCTAGTTATGAGAGCTTCGATGCATGGCACGTGTGTTTTGATTTTGTTTTTTCCACAAAAAATACGAGTGAAAAGACTAATTTGCCCTTGAGAGAGACCAAAACTCGAAACAAATCAAGAAGAGGGTAAAATGGTATTTTCTGTATGTTATAATATTATTGCTAGGCTACAGGCTACAGGCTACAGGCTACAAGAAAGAAGTGGTGTCTGTTTGTGTAGATTGTGATCCAAACACTGACATTGGCCAGCCCTTCACATGGTTTAGGGTTAGGTGAGGTTGGTTGGATATTATAATATCATTCACCTGAATTTTGTGGAATTTTTGTGTGAAATCATTTGATCATGTGGTGTTGCACGTTTGATGACTACCGAGAATCGGCTTAATTTTCTACTCACTCCGTCTCAAAATGAATGTCATCATTTCTATTTTGAGAAAAGTTAAGGAGAAGTTAGTTAGTGTGGTATGTTTACTATTCTATTCTCGTGATCATGTGTTGAGAGATCCCAACTAATTTTTTACAAGAGTATAATTGACAATTCATACATAACTAACTAACTTACTCATTTTGGAACAAAAATGCAAAACAAACAAGACACTCATTTTGGGACGAAGAGAGTATTTGTTATGCGAGAGGCTATCGCCAATGTTGTTTGTGTTTTTACATGCAACACATCATGATTACAACATAAAATAAGTATGTTTAGGTTCATTGACTTTATAATTGTGTTGTGTTCTTATTGAGTCACAAGAACACGCACAACATATATACCCGGCATGTGCAACTTGTATTATTGTTTAGAGAACATCTAGTTGCACAAGTAAGAGCATAAATGTCATTCGTCATCCTGAGGTTTTTATTGAAAAACAATTATGGTTCTTGATTGTTAGATCTCTATTCATACGTTTATTTTAAGCACATAGACTTTACACATTGTTTATATGACTTTTTTTGGATGTTAGTTAAATGATGCTAAATTTGTCATATTTAATCGTATGGAATGTGATATGTCGTGCCAATTCAGCCCAAATAGTTAAACATGTTGTGTTCGTGTTGACCTCTCAACACATGGTTTTTTTTCAGTACGACAATTACACACAAATTATTACCTCTAGTTACCACCACTAAACACACATTATTTACAGCGTATTATATTAATTTAGAAGAACTAACTATATCCTAGTTTGTGTTAAAAGGGTGCCCCAAAACATTTGCTATTTGATATGTGTAACAAACATCGGTTAAAAATATCATGTATTTGATGAGATACTCAATTCAAAGTTCATTAACTAGTAGTTTTTATTTATTTATTTATTGAATTAGATCTATATAGATTTCTAATATATTGTTTTTACAAAAATATAACTACCTCAACCAGATTGAGGAGGAAGGCATGCCTAGTGCTCTCTATTTGCTGAATTGGGTAACACCCAGTTCTCATGAGAATCTTCTCATATCGGTCAAATTTTCCGTTAAGAGCTAGTATTGTCCGCCGGGATATTCGGATGATGTTTGGATTATGATTAAAAAATAGTTTGCAATATCTTTCTTATTATGAAATAAAGCTTCGTTTTAAGGTATAAAAAAATGCCCACAATATATTATATTTAAAGATTTAATTAAAAATTGTCTTGTTTTTGTATTTTATAAGAAGAAATAGCAATGTGATTCACCACCAAACAACACAAAGAAATGGACTACACCAGACCAGATCAGGCTATGGATGGGCCACAAAATAGTTCATAAACTATGTGCATAGTGTTGGGCTTGTCTGATTTGGGCTGTGGCTAGCTTGGTTTGTATATATAATATACGAGACTTTTCATCGACCACTTCCTTCTTTCTTTCTCGCGCGTATGAGCTTTATATTCGGCATGTGCACAATCACAAATACGAGACATTTTTACATCAACACTCCCCTTCACGAATCATTCTTTCACCTGCGGGTCGCTATAGACATGTCGTTCTACAAGTAAACCGTACATCGCACAATCACAAATAAAGTTTTATATATATATATAACTTTATTATTAGGTTAGTTTAATTGAGGCACAAAATTGTATAATGAAACTATTTAATTAATTCACTAAACATACAAAGTTCAATGAAAAGAACAATCTCAACCTACTTTTGGTAAATGTTTCATCAAATATAACCCCAATCCATGACCAGAAATCCATGAAAAGAACCATAAAACTATAAAAAGCATAAAGTTTTGAAAATAACACCATCACCTCACAACCACAGTTCTCAAGAAACTCAACATTTCTAAAATTGAGAAATAAGATCGATATCGAGACAATAATTGATCGGTATGTCGACCAAGTTACCATCTTCAATCGGACCAGCAACAAAAACCGGAGCGTCAATACTCTGATCAGGTTCGACCAAGTTACATTCTTCGATCGGATCAGCAACAGGTACCGGAATGTCAATACTCTGATCAGGTTCACGAACTTCCGAAGTGCCACCAATATCAATATCATATAGGGTTTCGTCACTGTCGTAGTCCAAAATGCCTTTACCCTTGTCGTCAGCTGAATATAAATGATAAATTCGAATAATTAGATACCACAAATTCATGAATCTATACGTACGAAATATTATTTGTCTCAAACTCATATATGTACCTGCAGACGTCTTGTTATCATCTTTGAGTTTGACCAAAAACTGCCAGACGTTTGCGTAGTAATTCGCTAGCAACTTCTGAGAAAGTGGCCCTAACTCCGCCTCTGGTTCCCTTTTCCTTTTCTTCGCACTACTCGGGCGCTCACCCGTCTCCATGTACCTACGTGCTTCAATAATCGATCGACACTTCACTCCAGTTTTTTTGCAATAATAATACTACAATTAAACATTTAAACAAGTGAGAAATAAAATCAGTCTCAAACAAATGAACGAATGTAATGTCAATTTTTTTTATAATGAAGGCGATGTGACATTACATGAATTCTCCAAATCTGTAGATGTGATGGGGCATTTAAAACAGACCAGAGTGGAATGAAACTTTTTCAAGTAGTGGATCAAAGACTGAACCCAATTTTAATCAAAAGACCGTTTTCGGACCGGTTATGAGTGATTCAAACCGGAATGGAACCATTATCAATTATTATTTTTTAAAATACATCTTAAATTGAAAAAGTAATAGTGATTATAAATGAAGTTGAAGAGGTTAACAATAATAAAATATATAAGTACAATTACTAAAACCGGACCAAATCAAAGCACGAACGAAGACCGAACCAAATCCATTCGGTCCAAACCGATCAAGTTTGGTTTCGAACATTTTTTTTTCCGGTCCAGACCTAATTAAATAGACCCAATCCTACTAGTTGGGGAGTTGTAATTAAGTACAAGTAAATACCTTATCAATTGTGATGGCATTTTTGCGGGGTATGGCTACAATGTCGAAGTTTTTAATAACCCAATCGGCCACAGGTTTAGCTCTCCTTTTTCGAGTCCTATTGGTTGGACATCCTTCAATCATCAGTATCTGTGAAACCAAAAAAATGAAAAATAATTTCTGAAAGTTGCA